>LS511435.1:1027757-1059183 GCA_900490845.1 Pristionchus japonicus | reverse complement strand
TCTTAATTGATCTTGACGCAATCTCCTTGGGGCGATCCTCCCGGGATGAGTACCATGACTATGATCGGTTAGTTAGATGAATGCTCTAAATCATAGGTTTTGCTTCATAGATAGTGGAAGTGGAGTGGAAATAAACGTTTATTCTCATTTCTTAATTGATCTTGACGCAATCTCCTTGGGGCGATCCTCCCGGGATGAGCACCATGACGGACCCGATCGGACACATGCTGCCGGCGGATGGGCCTGAGGAACTTCTGTACTTTTGGTTCAAGCCTCGCTATCTATAAAGTAAAGAGTGAGGCTTGGAACAATAATGATAGGGACAAGAATACTCTATGAGGAAAAATACAGAAGTGCCGGACCTGAGTGGAGCGTAGGAATATCTTGGCAAGACATACTACCTTCAATTGACACACTCGCTAACACATGAATGCTTCTCTAACGCATTAGGCATAAAAGATACTGTTTTGCCTGGAAGACAAGTTGCTCACCAATGATCATTGATGGATTGGAGTACTCAATGCAGCAGACCGAACCGAATAGAGCTCCCGATGGGCAGGTGTTTCCCACTGCCTGCGATTGAAGGATTGTGATCGGGTCACTGAGAAAAATGATCACTCACTGGCCCAACAAGAGTCGATTTTCCAGGACACGTACAGCCACAGTTCGTGCACGTCTTTGGGCAGTATCTGGGAAAAAAAATCGAAAATGTAACTTGTAGAGTACGTGTAAGAATCAAGAATGTGAAATATTTGACTGACTTCTGAATGTAGGCCTTGGTGTAGCCGGGGTTGGTGCAGAAGCCGTTCTTGGCCCAACTCGCGCAACTAAAAGGATAGATGTGTCTAATGAGTCTTAACACAGTCTGAATCTCAATAAGTGATAAACGAAGAAATCACCTCGGGTGATCAGAAGCAGAGCACTGGGCTGCGATGGTTGCTGCCAACGAGAGCATTCCAACGATGAGGAGCACTCGAGTCATCCTTCTTGGTGAGGAATGTTGCTAATCCGGCCGTTTATATATTCCTTCGAACCTTCGTATTGTTTGCTCAGTACTGCCACGATGGCAAAAACAGAAACTTCCGAGATGCTAGAGCCGCAATCGAGCAGAAAATGTGCGCTGATGTATGTTCACTACAATGCTCTGCGAGAATTGTGTTTATTGTTCCTTTCTGATATGAACAAACGGCAACAGTAAATGGATATTCTCCTATTCATAGTGCGAGACGTTTCAAATATTCAATTCTTGTGTCTGACCCCAACAACTCAGCGAATCATATTTTATTCAAGAATGCATTCGCCCTCAGGCGTTCCTCCTGGTCTCTAGGACGTATCCTTTAGATGCAGCAAACGGAGCTAACACGACTGCCAAATACACAGACGTTGTTAGTAGCCTGAGAAGGAGTGATTAGAAATGTCTCTGTGTAGTGGTTACGACCGTGCCAGTTCAAAATACCGAGAGAAATAACTCACCGGCCCTTCATAAATCGTCCCTGCAGGGCAGCCATTATTAGATGGAGTGAGATAGTAGCAGCAGACGGACCCGACACGAGTGGCAAACGGACAACCATAGGTGGTAGCCTGTGAGGGATAAGCTTACGGTTGTTTCAATTTGCGATAGGAAGATAGGAAACTCACGGGCCCATCATAGATCGTTCCAGCAGGACAGCCATTGTTCACAGTATTACATCCACTGTTGGTGCACGTTTTGGGGCAGTATCTGGAAGAATCATTCGTCCATATTTGACCAAAAAAAATCGAAAACAAACTGTTGCTTGTAGGCAAGCGTGTAGCCGGGGTTAGTGCAGAAGCCGTTCTTGGCCCAGCTTGCGCAACTGAAATGAACAATATATCATATTGGGGTGTCCCACAATTTTTAGTAATATTTTTCAAAAAAATATTTCGGAATGACCATAGCACTTGAATGCTAGTTGTCTTTAGTGATTGTTGAGGCTATTCCTGAAGAATTTTTTGAGACTCTAATATTCGGTTTCGGTTTCATATGAATGATGCAATACTCGAAAACGTCGATATTTGAGCGATTTGTTTGATTTTTTGTAATTTCACTGGGAATAACGATTGACAGTTGCGGTTTCCAGCACTGTAGGGAGCGACTGTAGGCATCATTATCGAGCACTAATATTTCATTTATCTCAAGTGTTGACGAAAGGAGGTCTAAGTTTTGAAGAAAAATCCATTTTCTATACAGTACTTTTACGGATATTTTGAAAATTTCTTGGCTTTTTCTCATCCTCTAGTGTTCGAACTTTTTTGGCAAAGAGCGTCATAGGTGGTTCAACGAATGGTAGACTAGAAACGGCAAGTTGCAGATCTTACGTTTCAGCAATAAATAAAAACTGTAGATTTTTAAAAATATTTCGTAATGATGATGGAATTATATTTGCGAGATCTGAATCGCTCTCATTTTGACTCTTGCCAGCTGTGTGTGCTGATAAGCTGTTTTAAAGATAAGCTGATAAGCTGTCCTAATATTCCCTCTGAACATTCTCGAAATATTGTAGAAAAACGAAAATTATACATCTCAAAAAAATTCACTTAAATTAGTTTAGGTTATTCGAAGTCCAACGAATTCACTACTTTATTACCCGAAATTGAAGAGCAGTAATTTGTCTATCTGATGTAGATAGATTACTTTCAATTCGTTTGAAAACAGCGGAGAAAATAAAAGATTACTAAAAATTGTGGGACACCCCAATATATCACAGGCATAGATATTTCCTTCATTCCAGGCTTTTGGTTTGTTCATACGCACGCACCTAGGATGATCCGAAGGAGAGCACTGAGCGCTAGCAACAGATATGAGCGTTGAAACTCCGAGAAATAGGAGAAGGCAGCGAGGCATCACTAAAATGGTGCCCAGAACATTTTCAAGGCGGAGAACATGCGAGACAAAACGTAACTACCACGATTACGTAAAAGTATACATTACGACAACAACACTGAACAAGAAGTCAGTATGCACGAAATCGAGCGTTTTTATGTAATAGTATCCTGATCGTTTGAAGTTTGATCAGGCACGCCACGGAGAGTTCTGAACTGCAACCGGTGCAAGAGAGGAGAGATCTCGTACGGCAAAAACTGAACAAATTGAATTTCAGTTTCAGAAGTTTTGCACACTTTCGCCCACTTTCACACTAAGGCAAAACTGTGCAAACACTGCATGTTTTTAAGAAAAATGGGATAAAAGACTCCAACATTGGCAACTCAACCTTCATTTCCGAGAAGATGGTGAGAATTGTTTTTCTACTCATCGCAGTGCTCTCGATTGCATCAGAGACCGGCGCTCAGTGCGCGGGTTCAGACCATCCAAGGTATTTGCTCTTTATTCTTTGGTCGTGCCTTGAAATTGCATGCACTTGCAATTACAGTTACAATATTAAATGCAATTACACTTGCATGCATTGCATGCTAGAACTAAAATTCAAACATTACTCAAGCAAATTGCAGTTGTCCAGTCTGGGTGAAGAACGGATTTTGCCAAAGCAGCTTCTACTACAAGTCAACAATTCAGCAGTTCGTGTTTTCTTCTTATATTCCTAACCTTATCGAAGATTTGATCGTTGTTCGTCTCAGATTCTGCCCCAAGGCGTGCTACAACAGTGGCTGCAAGTTCCCGCTTACATGCTCTGCCGCCGTTTCCAGCGGCCCCTGCGGTCCCAACTGTGGTACGGGGTGAGAAAGAATTTTCTTAGACGTTTGCAATTCTGTACCAACGAATTCTCGAGTTTATTATTTTATTTTGGGAAATGAGTTTCTATACAGATATGACTGCGACTCCACTGGCACTCGCTGCTGTCCCCTCGTTGACTACATGAATCCAGCCTATAACAGTGGTACGACATTTACAGTTCCACAGAGTCTCCCCTGCAACGAAAGTGGCGCGGAGAGTCATCGTGGGTCACCCCAGGTCACCCGACATTGAAGGGGCATCCCTTCAAAGTGCGTATTTTCCTGGCAATTTTTAACTATAGACTCAACTCGGTCCCTCAAAGAAGAGTGACTCTGCGGGACTGTCTTTATGAGTATGCGCTGCTATTTTCGGAGACCATCTGAGAAACTCCATGTATTTGGTCAGTCATAACACGATTCCAGGTCCCTCCTACGGTGGTCTGTGCCCGATGGGAGCCATCATGGTGAAGGTTCCCGGCGGAGCGCCACAAGGCGATTGCATTTCGCTCAAGACTGGTGCGTTTCGAAATTTTACCAAATCCATCTACATATGTAATATCTCTCGAGTAACCGGCTTCTTCTGTGCACATGGAATTATGTTGTCCCTGACCCATGCTAGGAAACATGTGCATTAGGGTTGCCGGTTCGGTTTCGGTTTCGGGTTTACCGGCCTATCGTTCCCTCCTGCACGTACGCAAGCGCACGTCCGAAAAGAGGGAGGAGGAGGGGTCAAAACCGACACAAAACCGACTCGGTGTCGGCTTTGAGTCGGCTTTGACCTCTTGAGGCCGAGGGAGAGAGGAGGCTAGAGACGAGAGAGAGAGCGTCCTTAAACGAGAGACGCAGAGAGGGGAGAGGTAGATCACGAGGTCAAAGCCGACTCAAAGCCGACTCCGAGTCGGTTTTGTGTCGGTTTTGATCTCTCCTTCTCTCTCAAAGAGCATGTGCTCGAGTGAGAGGGAAAGAACTAACCGGGGCTCGGTAGAACCGAACCCGAACCTGCAACCCTAATGTGCATTAAAATATCCACATTTCCAGTGCCCGGAATCTGTTCGGAGGCAGACCAGCTGCGTGGAGGGCCATGCCCTAGCGGAGTCGGGTGCACGAATGGGTTCACGTGCTTCCAGAAAGCCGAGGTGTGCTGCCCAACTCTCGCTGGTTGAATTCAAATCAATAAACTGCACTTTCTCAATAATTATGCATTTTTTAAAATGTTTCTTACATGACAGTTCGAAATACCAGATGGCCTACAGCACTATTACTGGAGTTGTAGGCATGTTGAATTTCCGTTTAAGTTTATCAAACACTTCTCGTGAATACAGCTTTGTTCATAGATTCGCATGAATTACAGAAGAAATTGAGTGTGAAATTGAAGAAAGAAAGAAGAAGAAAAAATTGAAGAAGAAATAAGAAGAAGAAATTGAAGAAGAAAGAAGAAAGAAAAAATTGAAAGTGAAAAAGTGGCCCAGAACATTTTCAAGGCGGATAACATGCGAGACAAAACGTAAGTATCACGATTACGTAAAAGTATACATTTCGACAAAAACACTGAGCAAGATGTCAGCCTGCACGAAATTGCGCGTTTTATTCTGTAGTATTCGTTTTATTCTCGACGTGATCGTTTGAAGTTTGATCAGGCGTGTCGAATTCCGAACTTCGGTGCGAGAGTGGAGAGATCTCGTACGGCAAAAACTGAACAAATCGAAGTTCCGCAAATGAAAACTATGAAACTGTTAGGTGCGAACCGATGTAGGTTCCCTAGTCGAGTCTGCCTAACAAAGGGACAATGGATGTTATTCGTGCCCTTGCGCAAACTGGTTAATGGGACGATACATAAGGAGTTCGATTCATCTAACTGGAGCTGTCTTTGCCCGGTTCCCGGTTCATGCGGTTCACTGTTGTGTCCTCATAAATATGTTTATCTGATTGTTCGCCTTCGCCCAAGGTGTAATGTAAGGATTACAAGCAACAGTCGCATGTCGCCGATCGCTCATACCGGTACTAGGTCGGATGAGAACATTCGGATGATAACCTTCTGGATGAGCACTAATGAGGGCGAGAGAACACCTGTTATGTAATAGACGGAATATGCAAATGGTGCTCAGCCAGTAGGTTATCATCCGAATGTTCTCATCCGACCTAGTGCCCTCATTCCTGTCTTGTGTCTCATCTTTCCTAATCCTTTCACTCTCTTCGCTCTTGCGACATTAGATCTAGTTTTCAGTTGTGTTTCACGGCCAGTGAGATACTTGTCAGAGCTGGAGTTGCCGCGTAAGCGCCTTGAGAGAACGAAACTACAACCGGGAGTACATCATAGAAAACGTTTCAACCACTAACGCGCACTTTCCTGCCGTTCAAAGAATATACGGTTGAGAATCTCTTAGGCGCGATCTTGAGAAACCTCATAATCCATTTTCGATCAACGAGAAGATGGCTAAAATCATCGTGATCTTCTTTGGAGTTCTCTCTCTCGCTTCAGAAGCCGGCGCTCAGTGTGCCGCGGCGGACAGTAAAAGGTGGACAGTACAAAAAAAAAAGACTTTTTAAAAAGTCAGAGTAAAAATCAAAATTGAATCAATAAATTTTTTAAATGTTTACTGCTCAGATTAAAACCTTCTGCATGTTTCAGCTGTCCAATGTGGGTGAAGAACGGATTCTGTACTAACCCATTCTACACGAAATCGAATCTACAGCAGTGCGTTCTTTCTCTCGATCCGTACCAGATTCTAAACCACTTTTTCTTCTCAGAAACTGCCCAAGGGCGTGCTACAACAGTGGGTGCAAGTTCTCGTTCACCTGCACGACCGCTGTTTCGAGCGGGCCTTGCGGTGCAAAGTGTGGAACTGGGTGAGGATTGGATAATTGTTTGCCCGATACTGCTTATTCCTCAAAATCAACGATTTCTTCAGTTAGTGTAAACACAGGTTAAAGATGAACGAGGTCGGTAATACATACATTCTTAAGGGAGACATAGGTGAGTTCGAGAACATAATTACAGGTACGATTGCGACACCTCGGGCACTCGCTGCTGCCCCATTGTTGACTACATGAATCCGAACTATAATATTGGTCCGTCTTATTAATGGAATCACCTCTTCCTATGTAACTTCTTACCCTAAAACAATCGCGAATGCGAGTGCCATCGAACAAGTATTCATGCAGGCCCCTCTGCCGGTGGTCTCTGCCCGATCGGAGCCGTAATGGTGAAGGTTCCGGGAGGTTCGCCCGGAGGCGATTGCATTTCACTGGATACTGGTATGATCTTTCTCCCTAGGACAAACAGTCACTTAAATTTAACAAAAATACGAAGAATTAAGGGAAAATTGAACTTTTATGGAATATTTCAAAAGTGTTCCTCGATCATCAACTCTGACCATTTCCCCCGAAAGCGGCACTGATCAAACATTCATTTATTCATTCATCGCCTTTTCAGTGCCTGGAGTCTGTCCGGCTGCGGTTCGCTCCGGCCCATGCCCCGGAGGGGTTGGCTGCCCGAATGGGTTCACGTGCTTCGCGAAAGCGGAGTGGTGCTGCCCAATAGTCGCTGGTTAAATTCAATGAATTGATAAACTGCACAACATCCATAAATTCGGTTTTCTGCTATGAAATGCCTGAGGAGAGTCACATAATTATTAATTAGCTAACATCACAATTAGGAATGTCAGAATGAAGAAGGACTCTCCTCGTTTCAAATTTGTTCTCTCTCTAACCGGTCAGGCAGGCGAGAGTATGTGAAAAGAGGAGAGCCTTTTCTCATTCTCACATCCCTAATCACAATTATTGATCAATGAAATCAGCCAGAAGTGCAGAATCCGCACGTCAGCAGACACTGAATCTGCATGAGTGGTCGGTAGATGGGATTGGTGCAGTATTGTCTGAAAAGAATAAAAAAAATCGCCGAGCAGTTTTTTGAGAAATCCCGAAAAAACGAGAGAAAAAAAAGGAAAATTTAATAACGAAAAATGCACAGCCCTGGTGTGTTGAGATACGTTTATTGCGAATATCTTAGCATTTGAGCTATGAATAATACAGTTTTATTGAACGATTTGAAGTTGAATTACACATTACATGACATAATTATTAATTAGCTAAAAATCAAAATTAGTTATTGAAATTATCCAGAAGTGCAGAATCCGCACGTCAACGGGCACTGAATCTGCATGAGCGGTCGGTAGATGGTGTTGGTGCAGTAGTTTCTGGAAGAAATGTTAAATTATTTCGCTAAAACGCGGGTTGTACATCACCTACTTCGAAGTTCAGCTACTTCCACTTCTGCTCAAGTTCTAGCTCTATTTTAGCTATTTTAATATCTTAAAAGCTGCATCAATACAACTATCTTAGTGACGAAAACCAAACAGCGTCTGGTTCTACAATTCAACGCACCTCCTATTAGGACAATCGGAGACGCCAGTTCGCGGGTTGAGGCGATCGGCGCAACCTGAGATGATTGCATTTGTCGTTTGTGGAGCGGCTTTTCTGGCTTTAATACAATTTCGGAAATGATGGCACATGTATGGAGGTTAGAGACTATTCCGGGGACGTGGAGAAGTACCGCATTCCTCACCTGTCGAGCTCACAACAGAACTGGTGCTGGTGCAGTAACCGCACGTCTTCGGGCATTGCACGCTCATGACTGCAAAAGTACTAATTTTAAATGAATTTCGATAATTGTTGTCTCGTTTCGATGACTACGAAGCACAAAACACGATTCCATCACTCACAGTTTGCATAAAATCATTCTTTTGATGTTTGATGTTTACGAATCACAGTGCACGCCTCGACTTACAATTCCTGTAGACATTGTCTCTGCACAGATAGGCGCTCGCGGGACAATCGGAGACACCAGTCAGTGGGTTCAGTCGATCAACGCAGGCTCTTGCTGCTACAAAAATTGCACATGTACCCTTTTTTAAGGATCATTCTGTATTAAGTCGTCAAATTGCTTCAAAAGTGTTGAATTTTCAGACTGAAGTTAAAACGCAGTCCGCGTAAGAACGTCAGGATTCGGAGGGCAAGTGGCACAGTAGCTAAAAATCGTCCCCAGGGGTTCATATTCGGCGGTTAGAGTCCCTAGGAGTAGGATACACTTCAGCCGAAAAGTTGGACCCAAAAGTTGATCTTTGATCTTTGAGATCGAAAATTGTAATCTTGATTTTTACCCCACATGTCATATACCATTCGATAGAGCATCAAAAGTTATGCGTACGGGTAAATTTTCAAGAGGTTTGAACTTCAACTTTTCGAGAAAATCGAAAAATAATGAAAAATTGGCGCACACATTTTTTTCAAAAAATTCTTTCACCAAGTTCGCATGATTTGCACCTCCTGGAAAGTTTACATGTTATGTAAAATTGTACGGAGAATTCACCAAAAAAACCTCGAAGTGATACGACATATCAGTCCATCACTTTTCCTCAAAAAACTAGCACGCAAAAGTCGGCTCAGGTTCGAATCCGCCTGCCCACATCAATCTTTTGCCAACTTTTTTCCGCCTCAAATGTCTTGCTTTCGACTCCAATCCATTTTATATCTGCTTACTCGTTGTTTGGCCAATGTTTTGTCATGTTTTCAGTTAAATTGCAGTCAAATCTTCCAACTCTATTTTTCACATAAGGGGGGACCCTTATGTGAAAAATGAGGTTGGAGGCCATGTCAGAATCAATCCAAATAGCATGTTCTATAATTACTATGGTGAGCTATCTTTGATATTTTTCACAAATGGGAAACTTTTCCAGACTTTTTTTTCGAACACTATCATGGCTCATTTTTCACATAAGGGGAAAAAACATCTCTCAATCAACGAATAAGAATTTTTTCGCTTTCTCAGTTGAAATCTGATCAAATCTTTTAGCATCATTTTTCACATAAGGGTCCCCCCTTATGTGAAAAATGAGCCATGATAGTGTTCGAAAAAAAAGTCTGGAAAAGTTTCCCATTTGTGAAAAATATCAAAGATAGGTCACCATAGTAATTATAGAACATGCTATTTGGATTGATTCTGACATGGCCTCCAACCTCATTTTTCACATAAGGGTTTTTCACATTTTCCCCCCTTATGTGAAAAATAGAGTTGGAAGATTTGACTGCAATTTAACTGAAAACATGACAAAACATTGGCCAAACAACGCGTAAGCAGATATAAAATGGATTGGAGTCGAAAACAATACATTTGAAGCGAGAAAAAAGTTGGCAAAAGATTGATGTGGGCAGGCGGATTCGAACCTGAGCCGACTTTTGCGTGCTAGTTTTTTGAGGAAAAGTGATGGACTGATATGTCGTATCACTTCAAGGTTTTTTTTAGTGAATTCTCCGTACAATTTTACATAACATGTAAACTTTCCAGAAGGTGCAAATCATGCGAACTTGGTGAAAGAAATTTTTGAAAAGTTTGTGAGAGCTAATTTTTCACTAATTTTCAAATTTCTCGAAAAGTTGAAGTTCAAACCTTTTGAAAATTTGCCAGAATACATATCTTTTTATGCTCTATCGAATGGTATATGGCATGGTGGGTAAAAAACAAGATGAAAATTTTCGATCTCAAAGATCAAAGATCAACTTTTGGGTCCAACTTTTCGGCTGAAGTGTATCCCACTCCTAGGGACTCTAACCGCCGAGTATGAACCCCTGGGGACGAATTTTAGCTACTGTGCCATCCCCTCGTACGTTCTTACGGAGACCGCGTTTTAATCGAATGTCGACCATCGGAAAAGTTGATTCAAAACGTACTCGTCACTGCGGCCGAAGCTGCAGTCGTCGTGGTCGTCGAGTCGGCTGTTCCGCCCGTGCAGCAACCCTGCGATCATGAGTACTGCTTCAAGTCAAAAATTGCGACGCTCTCTAGATCTCTATAGCGCTGTATCGCCCACTCAAGGCTCAAATCCAGCTCGGCAGGAAGAAAACAATAGTTACCTGTGCTCCAGCCGATGGTGCGCCACCTGTGATGGTGCAGGCGGCACCCGCGAAGCCGGATCCAGTACAGTCCGTGTCGTCGAAACACACTGGAACGTTTTCAATGAGCAGCAAAGATATACGTTCTTGTAATAATACATGAGAATTCAGTCTGTTACTATGCTCTATTGGAAGGATTGTTGAACTCACACAACTGCGCCGTCGTATCACCATCGCATGTCGCATAGTCAGTGATGGCTGCAGCCAGGGCAGGGAGGAGGCAGAGGAGGAGGGATCTCATGGTGCGATGTGAAGGAGAATAGAAGACTAGACGAGGAAGTCGGGAATGATGCCAATGATAGGATTTCTCCCTTTTATCCCATCCCCTGAGGCGATTGGCGCATTGTGGGTGCGAAGTATGCGCAGGTGGCAAGAGAAGCGATAGTCGAAAATTTGCCGGAGGCTCTGGATGTGCAAAAAAACTCGATCTCTCAGTTTCTCTAACCAGTGAGAGAATATTTCGGAATGGGAGACTAGAGCGGTTTCGGGCGACAATGCAAAGATGAATGCGAGACAGAAAGGAAAATACACCCGAGGCTATTTTCTAGGAATGAAAGAGGAAGCACCGTCTCTGACAACGCTTTGCAAATGCGATGAAAGAAGAAAAAGTCTACAGTGGAGAATCATCACTTCCTGGTCATTCTATGTTGGAAGATTTTCATCGCAATTTTCGTTGTTTAGAGTTCTTTGTCAATTGTTCCCATTGTAGCAATCGCTCATTCCACATTCTATTTTTTCTACAGTATTTTGAAAATTCGAATAATGATGTCACAAAATGGTTCTAGCCAACGTGGAGTCGTTGCACGATCAAAGTATTACTTTTTCTGCCCAGTTCTTGGAAGCGAGGAAAGTTTTGTGTATTCAGCAGTCGCTCTAAAATGAATCCTGCTTCCCTTCACCTTGCACACTGTTTAGACCACTTTTCGCGGAAAATGAGCTTAGAAAAAAATAGGTGAAGCAAAATACGAGAAACACGACAAGTCTTGTAAACATTGAAGCAGATCGCGAGTGCACCTTCCCAGAGACGTGGGTTATTCACGCCAAGAAGAAATGAACACAAGTGAAAAGTGAAGCACGGGATCAAATTCTCAGCCTCAAGATATTACCTGGTTTGAGAATTTAGCAGCGGCTAAAAATGTGTGCCGATCTTTCCCTACCACTTTTGCAGCTATTCCAACATTGACGCTTACTGCCAACGGTTTCGAAACGTTAACCAGAGTCTCTTCATTCTACTTGCTCTTTAGCACTAACAAAACTTTGCCGGTGCCACCTCTACTCCACGCCTCTTCGTTTCAGAACCCCCATAAATAGGGAGGCTGGGGTCACAAATTAACCATTTAACTCACTATGCAGTGGACGACTTCTGTTTTTGTCCTGGCTCTGGCAACTGGCGCCGCAGCCCAGTGTACGGGCAGTGATCATCCCAGGTAAGTGCAGTCTTACCCTTTCCATCGTTTTCAGCTTGCCACAGGATTGCCAGGATGAATCCGACAGGCCGGTATAACATGATGTGTGATTTGACACTGATGGTTTCAGTTGCTCATCCTGGATGAAGAATGGCTACTGCACAAATGCTGCCACCCCGATGGACCAGAGAAAGATGTACTGCGGTGTGAGGTAAGCATTCAAGGGCTATCTCTCGACAAGAGTTTATCGCTGAACGAGCTCAAACTTTACCTTCTTGCCTAGGCAGCTAGTCAAAGGTGGAAAGAAGATGAAAGCGACAAAATGAGTGTTCTAAACCACCTTACAGCTGTGGTTTCTGCAATCTCGATGGCACTCAAACAGCTGCGGGAGGTGGATCTAATGTGCCTGCTTGCAAGGATGCCAACGCCAAGTTAGTCACTGTAACCCAATGGACCGAAATTCTCCGCGAATTCTCTAGGAAACATCCCATTCTAGTCTCTCCCTAGCAGCTTTTCTATCTTTTCCCTACTTGTAACCTTGTTTTTGCTCTAATTTCTTAGAAAGGAACGTTTTGCTAAATTTCCGCCATCACAAGCCTCTAATTCGTAATAACCTTTCAGCTGTGCCGCATGGCAGCTTCAGACACCTCCCTTCTGCGCCAATCCCTCTTATTCGACTGCCATGAAGCAACAGTACTGCTGCAAGGCTTGCTCCGCTCCCGTATGTTCTTTGAAGTTATTTCAAAAAGAATGTTTATGGGATTCGATGGTTCGATGAAAATACTAAATGTACTGTCAGGCCAACCCAACCACCACTTGTGCCGTCATCTACCAGAATGACACGACTTTCACAAACACCGGCCCTGTCATTGGAGAAGTCCCTATCAATATTGCTGTGAGTTATTTTCTTTTGAACGTCCGTCTCTAAGGCTGTATTTGAGCTCTAATGATTATTATTCTACGTTTTTTAGCCCCTCACCAAAGTGTTCGTCAAGCGTGGCTGCACGCTCAAGCTGAGCGATTTCCCGGTTGGAATGCCTAACCCCGCGACTGGTTCGCCGTGAGTCTCAGCGAAGATTTAGATGTGTAACTACAAAGAAAATAGACACCTTAGCAGAGGAAGATTTACCGTTGATTCGCGAAATTCATTACGAACGTACTGAATGGACATTTATACAGGGGCCTGAAATGCGGTATTGCATCAATAAATTGGTGGGGTTGCTGTGGTTAGATTACTCTCGCCAGTGAATTCGTGAAATCTGTTCCAGATTCGCCGGAGCCGACGCTTTCATCACGCTCACCGGCACGGCGACTGCAGCGCTCGCTTTCGAGTGCACTTGTCCGTAAATTGGAGTAGCGAAAGTATTATCTTGATGATAAAGCATTCAAAGAAACAATCTTTTTTGTCCCAAATACTAAATGCTCAATTGAGAACGCACGGAATATTCAAATTCATTGTTCAAAGATCGGGAAATTGAAGGGATGAAGGAAACTTTTTGACAGTCCCAACAGTCTGAATAACAGCAAAACAATTAATGAATTGGATCGATTCCGTAGTTGCCACAGTATTTCATTGGCTAAATTATCGCCAAGTCTAAACCGATCCAGACCAAAACGAGAAACCTCCTCATGCCAACACTTTCATCTCTCATCTCGCTTGAGCGCTCCACAGCACATTTCGTGTTTGATTAGCTGTAGAATCTCTCGTCGGAAATCAAGCCGAGTTGGAATGAAAGCGTCGACAAAAGATCAGCTTCATGGGTGAATTGAGGGAGGGAGACAAATTCACACATGTGAGGCTCTCTTCATCGAACGAAACTACAGACAATTCAGCAGACGAGAAGTGCTTACAGCGAGTTTCGATGCCTCGTTTTATTGAGCATATTCTTAGACGATAGTATGCCAGCTTATTTGAATGAGTGACTACACTCGACACTTAAAGCCAGTAAAACAAATTCAATCTTGTACTGAAGGACCACTGTTTAGCACACATCTTCTGAGAGATTGCAGGGAAGCGAGGACCCTGAGGAACCAGGAACCGAAACTTTGAGCTATCCTAACTAGGGATGGCGAATGAAGAGGTTGAATTGCACTCTTCATTCTCCCTCTCACGGGCGCGCAGATCGGTGTCATTCTTCATGAAGAGCGAGGCGACGCGGCGAGCTCTTCATGAAGAATAAGGGGGGGGAAATGAGAGGGTTCTCCACGTTATTCTCCCTCTTCATGAAGAGGGAGAGCGGCCGCGTCGCTCTTCATGAAGAGCAAAATGAGAGGGAGGGAAAATGACCTCTTCATTCTTCCGATTTCTCTTCATTCGCCATCCCTAATCCTAACCATACATTGATGGTGAAGTACATAGGTGACAACGAAACTTTGACCCAAGCCGTTTGTCCCAAAACCGGCTTTTAGGTATAGTCCGGTTCTGGAACCGGCTATATCGGTTCTCAGCTCTCCGTTGAGCTAAGAAGTTGTTCTACGGCTCAAAAAATGCGGAAATTTCATCTGACCAAGAAAACATTTTTTTCGAAATTTTTGGTCAAGTTCGAAGGTTTGAAAAAAAAATTAACTTTTCAATACAGAAAAATAATTCTACTGGATCGGGGACCCTCCCTTTTCGTGTAAGCCAAAGTCAGTTTCGGACTTCTTATAGTGGTGGCAGTTTAGAAAAATTTCGACGCCGGGGCGACAGGCGTGGAAAGGGACCTTCCGGGGTCGATAAACACTAAAAATCGACGATTTTTCCAAAATTTGCAAACTTTGGGGCCTCAGAACTTTTCCGTTTCTGCATTTACAGAGGCCTAGTCAACTCACAATTCCTCAAACACGTCTAAATGATGAAATCTGAGCATTTGGTGGCGCTTCGAGAAAAACCATTTTTCTTCATTTTATTAATTTTTATTAAAAAATATACGAAATTCGTCAAAAATCTGTAAAACTTTCAGGAAATAATATTTCAGACTTGAGATGATGTTTGTAGTGGAAAAGGCCTCTGTAAATGCAGAAACGGAAAAGTTCTGAGGCCCCAAAGTTAGCAAATTTTGGAAAAATCGTCGATTTTTAGTGTTTATCGACCCCGGGGGTCCCTTTCCACGCCTGCCGCCCCAGGGTCGAAATTTTTCTAAACTGCCACTACTATAAGAAGTCCGAAACTGACTTTGGCTTACACGAAAAGGGGGGTCCCCGATCCAGTAGAATTATTTTTCTGAATTGAAAAATTAATTTTTATTTTTTTCAAATTTTCGAACTTGACCAAAAATTTCGCAAAAAACTTTTTCTTGGTCAGACGAATTTTCCGCATTTTTTGAGCCGTAGAACAACTTCTTAGCTCAACTGAGAGCTGAGAACCGATATAGCCGGTTCCAGAACCGGACTATACCTAAAAGCCGGTTTTGGGACAAACGGCTTGGGTTAAAGTTTCCTTGTCACCTACGTACTTCACCATTAATGTATGGTTTGGATCGCTCAAAGTTTCGGCTCCTGGTTCCTCAGGGTCCTGCAATCTCTCAGAAGACGTGTGTTAGAATAAGTTTAGGTGAATGGTGTGACCAAACAATTTCATATTTTAGGTTGTTTATATTTCTCGCGATCATGCACCGACTTGATCAAGATCGTCTGTGCTATATCCTCGTTTGCATCCCACCGAGCTCCGCCGTGCTCTGTTCTGAACGTCTGATGAAAAGTACATTTTGCTGCGAGAATATATTTTTTTTAGGAAAAATCTCACTTCACTTAATATCAAAGCAGGAACTTGCTAACCTGAGCCAAAATCCTGAGTGTCCAATCGCAACAATAAATAATAAAAAAAGAAAAAAATACGACGTTATTCCGTACGAGATCAAGCACCGACTTGATCAAGATCCCTCCTCTGCTCTCTCCTCCTTTCCATCCCACCGATCAACAGATGAGCAAACAGACGGACCTATCGCCTTTTTGCTAGCAACCGACTGAAAAAGAAGATTCGATGTAGTCTGGATTGCTCGTTTTTGCCTTCAAAGATAGTTGTCTTTCTTTTTCGCTACTTGTGTATACATCGTTTCATCAAACAATGCTTAATTGTAGCCTAATCTAGTGTTTAAGAACGCTAGATGTATGACAATTCTACTGATACCGTCGATCAGTCACCAGAAAGTTCGCAGGTAAAACAAGAAAAAAAATTATCTTGCAATTTCAGTTTCAGACCGTGCTCTATCCGTGTTCGCCAACCGGCAGTACCTCTAGTTTTGATATCTGTAAAAATCGCAATCTGCAGCGAGTGCATGAAAAGCCAAGAATCTGCACAATGTGTTATCGCTCAGCGGGATCGCTTCATTACGGAGTGAGTTTCTCTTTTCGGACAGTCATTTTGAATGAAATAAAATTATAGGTACCTTCATGCCACACTTGTAAGACCTTCTTTAGGCGAAGTCTATTGAGCAGTCGAGAATTTCATTGCAAAAAGAAGAAGCACTGCTCGAAACCGGCAAAATGTGATAAAAATATTTTTTCCAGAAAAAAATATGCCATTTATTCAGACTGGACTATCCCGTCGAATACCAAGCGCACAGATCAGTGCAGACTATGTCGTCTGAAGCAGTTTGTGTCTCTCGGAATGAACCCATGTGGTACGCCAATATTTTTGTTGCTTCACAGTGCCCCGTTAACTGTATTCTGAGAAAGGTTTCCAATATCAAACAATTCTTTAGGTGTCAACCCTGGAAAAGGGAAAGGCCTACTCGAATTCCCGAATGCACGAAAACTACTGAAAAACTGTTATAAGATAGAAAATAAATCGCAGGATGACAATGAAGATTTCAAATGTTTGCGAATATCTCCTTTACGCGTTAGATAAGATTGAAGTACGAGCGTGCAAAATAACATTCAGGATGATCTGGAGCAAATTTTACGGAAGATAGAGCAATGCGATTATAACCACAGGCAGTTGAGAAAGTTAGTTTGCAATTAATAATATGGCGAATACCTAATTCAGGTCTGATTTTAAACCAAACGCAGAATGTACATTTGATTTGACGCTTGCTGATTATTTGAAGCAGAATCAAATGCAAGGAAAAGTACTGAGTGTCTGAACTCATACCTGGCTCTAAATTGCGTCTATTTTAGGAAAACGCATCGGTTCAGAGCGAACAAGCTGTGAAAAATAACATTCGTCCCTCTCCAGAAATCATTATCAACAAGAATTGGGACTTTGTTGATACGATTTGTGCGGTCGAATATGTCAAGGTTTTTATTTCACATTTCGCTGAAGAGCTGGATGAGTCAGACCAAGTTCGAAATATGCATTTTTACTTCAGCAAGGTTGTATTTTAGGTTGCCATCCTTCAAGGTAGCGTTATCCAATTGAAGATCCTAGAAGCGTCTCATTCCTCAACGACAAGTGGTTTAGATCTCTTCTCTTTTCCCGATGGAACTGCGAGAATATTGGGGTCGTCAAGGTTACTTGCCTATCCTATTCATCTATCGTTAGTCTTTACAGAATCCAATCTACTTTAGAAGCATTTCTCAAAAAGGTAGCAGCTCTGGTTATAACGATTTCTGAAGTTTCCATAATAAAGGCACTCATTATTTGTAAATCAGGTATGTGCTGGAATGCCATACTTTGGACTAAGAGAGTTCTAGATGTAATTTCCACTACAGGAAGAAATGTATTAGACAAGCTAACTACTCAACTTAGCAAGGTGTGGTTCCGGATTTTTTTCTTTTTAATTCGCTACTTTGAGATCCTAACTAACGTTTGCTTGAATAATTACGGTGAATCAAAGGGAATCTCAAGGATTTCTTCGATAATCGATATTATGAACGCTCTTGAAATTCAGGTTTTCATTGTAAAGTGCGCAACCAAGCAGCCTTCTAAATTACAGAAATCGATTGAAGTACAAGAACATGTTATCAAAAATCTGAACAAGAGTGAACCTCAAGTTATGCTTGACCTTTATCTCAGATAAAATCAAAACCAAACATGTGATAATATTGTAGCGGGTGCTTTCTCGATAAATACTATTGCTACATATGTTTCGGTCAACATATCTTTTTCATTTTTAGTTGTCAATCTGCTCGACATTCTTGATCTGTGTTCTCATTTTTTCTGCTCATTTTTTCCATTCGTGATCTCTCCCTTCCCATACCGCTCTTGCACCGCGGCCTGGTTGAGCAAACTTTCAAGATCGAAGTACCCAAATGCCACGCCGTATGGTGAGCAAACCATCCTACACCCAAATTGAAAGAAAGAGGTAGACCTTGAACCGCGAAATTGGATGGATCATTTGCTATGATACTTCAAATTCCGAGTTTTAGAAAATTGATCACGAACATTTTATATTTTTGTACGTCTTGTTGTGAAAACACGAAGCTAATCGACATAAACGTTGTCTCAATCGCATTTGAAGTTCATGGGCTACAAGTTTTCGTGATCAGAGATAGGCATACATTTTGCACCAGCTATGTTTGGAATTTCATCACTTGCCTGGTCTAACATTCCGTTTCACTCCCGCAGTGGCAGCGAGTGCCATCTACCGCAGCCTGAGCAATCCTCCCTCGCCAAAAAGAATGATCGAAAAGAATGAAAATAGAAAATTTGGTATTTTTTAGCCAGAATCCCCAGAATCTAATCTAAAGATGCTCAGATGAAAACGGAATGATCGGAATCTTTACGAAGTCGTCTGAGCATTCAACTGTATTATCTTTTCTAGCTCATTCTGTTCCTGCCCATTTTCCGTTGATAAACGTTTGAAATCAATCCTTGATCGCTGTTGGTGAGGCAAAGTCAGAAAAGTAACCAAACTGACGTGGATCGAATTCCATTTCAAGCCTAGCGTAGCAACGAGCGTTGCGACAGCTGCACATACACTTTGAGAGAGTGACAAAGTATAAAAAGCGTCCCACTACTCCAGTAACTATCTTCCACTTCAGAAGAAACTAAGCATGCACTGCCTTCTCGTCCTTGCCTCAATCGCCGTAGCTGTGCACGGCCAGTGCGGACCGGCGGATAATGCCAGGTTAGTTCTTTATTTCAACGATATCACGAAAAAATTGTCCTTCCTTCAGCTGGATCGGGTAGTTGCAATAGGGGATATTCAGTGATTTTCATCATTCTAGTTGTAGAAATGCGATATTCTAAGCACTGGGAGAGATTGGACGAGAGGAAGGGGGCGAGGGGTGAACAACCGTTAACAAATAGCATCAGATGCACGACCTGGGTCTCCGGCGGGTTCTGCACGTCCAACTACTACACGCTCGACTATCGCAAGGTGAGCTTCGAAGTCCGACCAAACTTCAAAGGAATCTCACTCATTCGGCGGCCGTAGAAGGGACCTTTGCTCTCTTATGCAAAAGAGAATCGAAACCCATTCGACGTATGTCCGACACTAAATGTGACAATGAATTCACTGAAATGAATTGTTCTAACAGGCGACCTGTGGCGCAGTATGCAACCTCTGCCCCACGACGCCTGCCGCAGCGTGCGCCGGAACCACGGAGAATGCCAAGTAAAGGGCACCTTTTGCTTCAATCATCATAGGTCGATTCGTTCGAGGGTCTTGTGTTGAATGTTGAAATGAGTTTCCAGCTGCGCTATCTGGAAGACGAACGGTTACTGCATGAACCCTGCCTACACGGATGCGCAGAAACGCAATACCTGCTGCCGCACATGCTTCACGCCTGTGGTATGAACAGAAGAGATATAACGGCCCCTTAACTTGCTTAAAACCAAACAATGGTCTTGCGAAAGGTAAGTGCTTCAGTCTGAACTACCCATTGTGTCACTTTTGGGCAGTTTACTCACAGTCTCGACGACGGAAAGTTCCTTTACCACCGAAAAATGGCAACTTACAAAAGCGAGGAAATCGTGAATTGGTTTAGATTGAGACAAGAGTACTCGTTCAGACGCCAACCACCGCCTGTGCCATCATCTACAACGGTTCTACGGAGGTCATCAACACTCCGGCTACCGTTGGCAGCATGCCGGTTCCCTCAGCGGTACGCAACGCCAAGACTCCACTTAACACTTGGTTGAAATTAGGGATGGCTTGGCAAGAAATGATTCTCCTCATTTCGCACACTCTCTCGCTTCTCTGACCGGTGAGAGAGTGCACGAAAAGAAGGGAGCGTTTCTTGCGAAGCCATCCCTAGTTGAAATAATATCGTTTCAGAGCATCACGAAAGTGTTTGTCAAGACGGGCTGCAATCTGAAGTTGTTCTTGGGTGATTTCGTGACGCAAACCGCAGGATCACCGTGAGATTTTAATGGATTATGAACTGAAGCAGTTGCTCTTCCCGAATCAACGCACAGTTCTAATTCTAATGTCTGGTGTCTTCAATTGTGAAATTGCAGAATCGCCGGAACATCAAACTACTCGAACCTTTCTGGAACCGCTACGACTGCTCAGGGCTTCGAGTGCACTTGTCCTTAATTCTTGGCAGAAGCAATCACCTAACGACCCGATTGAATGGGGTTGCTGATAAAGAATTCCAATGATATTTTCCAGTGTTCACAATTTAAAGACAGTTCACTTATTTCGTGGATAATTGAATGCGCTGCAATCTGAGCTGCAAAGCATGATGATATATTTATCAAATGAAGAGGAAGGAGACCTTCAAGAGGAAACACTACGGCTTTACAATGGCTATCCAGGCCCAATATCCGTTTGTTGAACATGAGAGTAATGATGTTCTGTGAAAATTAATTATGTCCTGTTCTGTTAAATGATTCTATAAGAACTGTTTCTGGTTTACTAACCAATTAGCTTTTGTTCACCGAATGCTCGTTCGAAGAGACCAACCAAAACGTTTTCCGATCTATGCCTAACGTGAGCTCGATCCTGATCAAACGAAGAGTATGCTTTCGAACGGTTTCTACCCACGCCAGTTCTCTTGATTCACAACTCTCTCTCGCTTACTCTCAACATAAAGTTTCGATTACTTTCGTTTGTTCAGAAGTATTGATGCGAGTGGCTTTCAATGCCACGATGGTTTCGACAAATGGTTCAAAAGGCAGCAACTCTTGGTCCGAATCGACTTCTACAATGATGCACTTCTTCTCATGCGCTGTTGCTCTTCTCTTTCTCCATTCAGCCAACGGTGTCGCTGACTTCACTACATGCGACAGCGACACTTCTCTGTGTAATCTCTTGATTGTCAATATGCTATCGTTCCTTTCAAGTAGACCACTTGGCTAACTTGTAGTTATGGATGTTTCAGTTTGTTTCACGAGCCAGGAGTGCGGAAGTGGCAGAACATGCAACAATGCCGCTGGACCCGTTTCGCCTTATGGAGGAGAGATGGGTTGCTGTGTGGCAGGAGGCTTTGACTATTCTACGTGCAACAATGATGCTTCTTTGAGTAAGCTTTTCAGCTGTTCTTTCTTTTCGAAATACCGGCGAATATCTATATCCATGTTTCAGTTTGTTTCACGAGCCAAGAGTGTGGCAGCGGTATGTCATGTAACAACGCCGCTGGACCCGTTTCGCCTTATGGAGGAGAGATGGGTTGCTGTGTGGCAGGAGGCTTTGACTATTCTACGTGCAACAATGATGCTTCTTTGAGTAAGCTTTTCAACTGCTCTTTCTTTTCGAAATGCCGAAGACTCAAGATATGTTTCAGACCCATGTTTCAGTATGTTTCACGAGCCAAGAGTGTGGCAGCGGTATGTCATGTAACAACGCCGCAGGACCCGTTTCGCCTTATGGAAGAGAGATGGGTTGCTGCGTGGCAGGAGGCTTTGACTATTCTACGTGCACCAATGATGCTTCTTTGAGTAAGCTTTTCAACTGCTCTTTCTTTTCGAAATGCCGAAGACTCAAGATACCCATGTTTCAGTATGTTTCACGAGCCAAGAGTGTGGCAGCGGTATGTCATGTAACAACGCCGCTGGACCCGTTTCGCCTTATGGAGGAGAGATGGGTTGCTGTGTGGCAGGAGGCTTTGACTATTCTACGTGCAACAATGATGCTTCTTTGAGTAAGCTTTTCAACTGCTCTTTCTTTTCGAAATTCCGAAGACTCAAGATACCCATGTTTCAGTATGTTTCACGAGCCAAGAGTGTGGCAGCGGTATGTCATGTAACAACGACGCTGGACCCGTTTCGCCTTATGGAGGAGAGATGGGTTGCTGTGTGGCAGGAGGCATCTTTGACTATTCTACGTGCAACAACGATGCTTCTCTGAGTAAGCTTTTCAACTGTTCTTTCTTTTCGAAATACCGAAGATTTAAAATATACATAAGGGCCACAACGTCCATAGCCGATGTCAAGCAATGGGTTCAAAAGTATGTCCAAACTATCCCACAGGACCCCAGTAACAACATGCTTTTTACCGGAAGTCTTTATCTTGCCCCTGAGCTGAGCTAGAGCCCAAAACATGCGCGCGGAAGGGACTGTTTGTAAGGGGAGGAATGCGAGAGGGGGAGATGAAGGGGCGGAGCTTATTTTGAGTATCTCTCAAAGTTCAAAAGAGCAGAGGTTCCCCCGAGTCGAGCTCTAGGCAGCCCGAAATGGCGAGCTTATCTGGAAAGGGTGCGTTCTAGACACGCCGGGTAAGAGATTGGTGGGGAGAAGACGGCGAACCCCTTCCCTTCCCAGGCGACTCGAGAAGTTTCACTGCGTTTAGCATGCAACCGGCATGCAAACAATTACGCGCGTACTAAAATCTTTAAAAAGAAAACACAAACCAACGAAACAATGAAATTTCGTATTTTCTTCTCAGAGGCTCTCGCATAAACACAAAGAATCAGAAAATTATTCAAAGTGTGGGTTTACCCTATGAAGGGTCAAACTAGCACTTCCCCAAACTTCTTATCGATTTTTGATCTACTTAGTGGAAAGTTTCACACTTTGAACAGTGATCAATCGATAGAGGGTGGTCATAGCTGCTCAACGCGACTTAGCTTGTGAAATTTGGTTTAGTTTGAGCTTTGTGTTTTCTCCTCCACGCCGTTTGGCCGCGTGCCTTGTCCAATCAAAGGGGGCGGAGCTTACGGCCCCTAAATATACATGCTTCAGTGTGTTTCACGAGCGAGGAATGCGGTGTGGGAAGGACGTGCAACGACCAAGCTGGACCCTTAGTTGGTTTCGGGCTCGGCTGCTGCATGAATGCAGGCGTTACAGACTATGCGACGTGTGACAACAACTCAATTATTCGTATGGCAAGGTTTCATCTTTCAAACTACAACATGGCTTTGCAGTGTGCTTCGCTGATGAGGATTGCGCTGCAAGTGGCATGGGCAGTCATTGCCTCGCAGGACCGGGTACGCCAGTCACTGCTGGACAAGCCGGCTGCTGCAATTGAACAACACTCCGAGTATTGAGATTGATTTAATTGAGTTCAGCCAATGACAGAATTAATGAATAAAATATTCCATGTTCATCTCCGTAATTTGTCAAAGTTACATTAGAGATTTAGATATTAGATATTTATCCTGACATCAAGGCAATAGGCCTGCAGGACGGCAACAGGGAGGGGATTGGAATCTTCGTACTCAAAGTGTCGTTGGGCCAAGGGATAGAATCTTCTTACATTTGTCTTCTCAATTGATAGTCGCACTTGGTCGAGATCGTTTGAGGCGTGAAGTAGATCATCCAGCCGCCGAAGTCCATACTTTGCGTGGTTTAGGGCAAACTCACGAAGCAGGCTTCTTGAATGGGGCCTTTCTTGACGGTAGATCACTTGAGACAATGAAGATCCGTCCTGGGTCCTCCTCTTGAAGTTACCGAGTGGGCGGTACTCATCCGGTTGCCCAAGCTGACGGACGAGGATTCTCCAGACTGGGTGGAAGAGAGCGGGGGTGAGAGTCGACCGCCCGTCACGAGCGCGAGAATGGAGAATGGAGAATGGAGAATGGAGAATGGAGAATGGAGAATGGAGAAACATTAGAGAAACAAACCATTAAATAATAATGATCAAGTAATAAACATAGGGACCGCAAGCTCCGCCCCCTTTCTGTGGACAAGGCGCGCGGCCAAACAGCGTGGAGGAGGAAACACAAAGCTCAAACTGAATAAAATTTCACGTTCTAAGTCGCGTTGAGCAACTATGACCACCCTCTATCAATTGAGCCCTGAAGGTCTAGAGAAAGTTTTTTCTTTGTTGGTCAAAAATCGATTTGAAAGTTGGGAATAGGCCTACTTCACCCTTTCATGACGGGGAAAGTCAAACCTACAGCGATAAATTGATAGACATGGTGCCAGCGCGACTTAGAAGAAAATACAAATATTCATCATTTCGTTGAAATATTTTATTTGGTTCCGGTTATCGCTAACACACAGTGAAACTTCTCGAGTGGAGCGGGAAGGGAATGGGGTTCACCATCCTCTCCCCTCAAATCTCTTACCCGGGGTGCCTAGAGCGCACCCTTCCCAGATAAGCTCGCCATTTCGGACAGCTTTGAGCTCGACTCGGGGGAACCTCTGCTCTTTTGAACTTTGAGAGATACTCAAAATAAGCTCCGCCCCTTCCTCTCCCCCTCTCGCCTTCATCCCTTCACAAACAGTTTAGGCTCTAACTCAGCTTAGGGGCAAGATAAAGACTTCCGGTAAAAAGCATTTTGTTATTGGGGTCCTGAGGGATAGTTTGAACATCCTTTTGAACCCATTGCTTGACATCGGCTATGGACGTTGTGACCCTAAATGAACAAGTTACGAATTAAAGATCTAGACAGAAAAGAGACAAACTTGATTGAATCTTCACAGAAAGATCCATTTGATTATCCAAGCTAGTGAGAGACGTGTGAAGGACGAAAAAAGTGCCCTGATCTCTTGCATTGTTGAATAGAAAACCCCCTGTTTGTGTCCTTTGCCGGAGGCGCCAACTGAGCAAATTATCTCGAACAATGCGACAATTGCCCCTCGGGCGCCTATAAAACGAAGAAGATTCAGATGGGAAACATCATCACCTTCTCATCTTCTTCTCATCTTCGTCATGCAACTTCTCATCCTACTTTCACTCCTTCCTGCACTCGCTTCGGCAATCGACGACTTCGACACCTGCGATGGCGACACTACAAAATGTGAGTCATCAAAAAAATGTTTTGCAAAGTTGGCGGAGATTAACCCCTTCGGTGCATTTAAAATTTTATAAAAACTTTGTAAATGACGCATTCAGTGTGCTTCGAAGACTCCGATTGCGACACTTACTTCACTGATGCAATCTGTGCCGCTGCTGGAGGCCCAGTCATTCCGGGCCCTGGCATAACTGGTTGTTGCACGGGCGGAACTGCGGATAAAGCTACTACTACGACTGCTCCAGAAGTGGATGTTGTGGCAGGTAACTCGATATCTCTATGGAAGCATCATAGAGATTTAATATAGGGCCATACAAGGATTCTCGACTTTATCCTCAACAATAAGGCAAAAAATGGATCCTCTTTTCAGCCCCGTGCGTTGACAAGCTGAACCCGCTGACCGGGATCTCCGACTGTCCAGCGAGCGCCTACCTCTGCAGAGATAACGTTTATCGCAATTGTACGTGAGAACTAAAAGTCAGAACTATTTCCATAATACTCAAAAGAACCGTCTCTTTCTCTGGTTGGTTTTGAGAGACTACCTGTATATCTTTATTGTCAGAGACTTCCACGCACAAAAAAGTAATCTTTTCAGTCATGACAGTGCAGTGCCCGAAGACTTGTGGATATTGCACCGGCAGCAGTTCCAGTGGAACGGGATCTTCAACAAGTACGGAATACTCCTCTAATTTGCCTCTAAACATTCACTCAAGTCACCTAAACTCAAACTCACCGTCATGTAAAGTGTTGTCGAAGAAAGCCAGTGTCTCACTTTCCGCAGAAATGTTGCCCTAATACTGCTCGATTACAACTATTACAGGTTGCTTCGATCGCATCAACTCCATGACTGGTGTGTCGGACTGTCCCGCTCAGAGGTAAGGCATTATGTGAATTTTTCATTATCAACAAATCATAAATCACTCCAGATCGTTGTGCACCAACGCCGTCTACCTGCCACTCATGCAAGTTCAATGCCCGCTGACTTGTGGATTCTGCACTTCTGGTTAATTCGCAACGTTATGCATACCGAACGTTATTGTAATGAATGTGTAATCTAACAATTGCTCCTCATCATTGTAATTAATAAATAACTAATAAATAACACTGACCTTTGAAAATATCATGCTCGTCACGAGAGAATCGAGCTAGATTCTTGAGAATGGGATAGAGTTATCACCATTTTTCTGAGCTCACCAAGTCCCATTGTGCTGAGATCAATCTGGGACTCCATACACCGAATCGTTTCAATGATCTCGAATATCATGCTTCTGGTGACTCTCTTGGACAAATTTCTCTAACAAGTATTGCTTTTTTATAGCTCATTGGATTAGAACAAATTAGAAGTAATGAAAATGCTTCTGAACGGAGCAACATTCAAGTGTGCATAATGAAAATGCTTCTGAACGGAGCAACATTCAAGTTTGCATAACTCAACAATGTAGGCGAAATACCTACCTACTATAAAATATGTTTGCTAAAGAGTTCGTCGGCCTCTTTCGAATGAATGGGCAATTAAAACTACGTTGGGGAAGCAGTGTTTACTACCTCGAAAGAATTGTGATCATTTGTATCCCTTGAATCGGTCCGAAATTGTCTACTTGTTCCCTTTTCTGATCGTTCATTTCGAAGAGGGAGGATTGCACAGGCTAGAGTCGATGAAACTCTGCGAGAGAAGGACTGCGCGTTTGCTCAGACAAGTAGTGAAATTTCAAGCACGAAAAGGAGTAGTATGCCTAATTGTGATCAGTCCTTCTCTCGCAGAGTTTCATCGACCCTAGCCTGTGCAATCCTCCCTCTTCGAATGAACGATCAGAAAAGGGAACAAGTAGACAATTTCGGACCGATTCAAGGCATACAAATGATCACAATTCTTTCGAGGTAGTAAACACTGCTTCCCCAACGTAGTTTTAATTCTCCATTCATTCGAAAGAGGTCGACGAACTCTTTAGCAAACATACTTTAAAGTTTGGTAGGTAGAATGTAGCTTCGTTCAGAACTATTTTCATTACTTATAATTTGTTCTAATCGATTGAGCTACAAAAAAAACAGGGGTACTTGCAATACTTGCGAGAGAAATTTGTCCAATAGAGTCACCAGAAGCATGATATTCGCGATCAATGTTACGACTCGAAGTACGGAGTCCCAGAGTGATCCCAGCACAATGGGACTTGGTGAGTCCCCAAAAATGGTGATAACTCTATTCCAGTCTCAAGAATCTAGCTCGATTCTCTCGTGACGAGCGTGATAATTTCAAAAGTAGATTTAATCAGTGGTATTTATTCGTTATTTATTATTTACAATGATGAGGAACAATTATTAGATTACACAATCATTACAAAAACGTTCAGTATGCATAACGATGTGAATTAGCCAGAAGTGCAGAATCCGCAAGTCAGGGGGCATTGAACTTGCATAAGTGGCAGGTAGACGGCATTGGTGCACAACGATCTGGAGTGATTTATGATTTGTTGATAATAAGAACTTCACATCATGTCTTACCTCTGAGCGGGACAGTCCGACACACCAGTGATGGAGTTGATGCGATCGAAGCAACCTGTAATAGTTATAATCGAGCAGTATTAGGGCAACATTTCTGCGGAACGTGAGACACTGGTTTTCTGAGCGAACTTTTTTCATTGTGATGAATTTGAGTTTAGGTGTGTGGTGTGGTGTGTGATTTTTGGAAAAATCTTCGAGGAGTATTCCGTACCAGTCGAACTCGATGTTCCACTAGAACTGCCGCCGGCGCAATATCCACAAGTCTTCGGGCACTGCACTGTCATGACTGGAAAGATTATTCTTTTTTGTGAAAGTCTCTGAAATGAAAAAAATACATCTAGTTTCAAGAGGAAAACACGGTTATTTTGACTATTATGGAAACAGTTCTGACTTGAATGTCCACTTACAGTTGCGATAGACGTTATCTCTGCAGAGGTATGCGCTTGCAGGGCAATCAGATACGCCGGTCAGAGGGTTCAGCTTGTCAACGCACGGTGCTAGAACGTAAATTGAGTTAGGAATTTGAAGTGATTATTAGTTCGAAAGAGTTCGTTTCGCACGCTTTCTCATTTTCCGATAAAACGGGATGCGAAAATAATAGACAGCGACCCAAGTATCTAACGACTATGAGTCACCTGCCACAATATCCTCATCAGGAGCAGTCGTAGTAGCTGCCTCATCCGCAGTTCCGCCCGTGCAACAACCAGTTATGCCAGGGCCCGGAATCACTGGGCCTCCCGCCGCGGCACAGATTGCATCAGTGAAGTAAGTGTCGCAATCGGAGTCTTCGAAGCACACTAAATGCATCATTTGCTACGTTTGCAAGTGGTTTAATCCGCGCATCAATCGCGTTAAGCTCCGCCCACTTTGATTCAACGTGTTTTTTGAGCGCACTTACACTTTGTGTTGTCGCCATCGCAAGTGTCGAAGTCATTGATTGCCGAAGCGAGAGATGGAATGAGGGAAAGAAGGAGGAGAAGTTGCATGGTTCAAGGGAGGCAGCAGATGAGAAGGTGATGATGCTCCGGGATCTTCTTCGTTTTATATGCGCCCGAAGGGCAATTGTCGTATTGTTCGAGATAATTTGCACAGTTGACGCCACCGGCAAAGGACGCAATCGCGGGTTTTTTTTCTTTTCAAAGATGCAAGAGATCAGGGCACTTTTTTCGTCCTTCACACGTCTCTCCCTCGCTTGGACAATCAAATGGATCTTTTTGTGAAGATTCGCTCACATTTGTCCCTTTTCCGTCTAGATTTTCACTATAACTTGCTGGTTTCGCTCAAACTATTCGGCGAATTTCTTTGCCCACTTTGCGTGAAATTAACATTTACGAAATGGGTAGATAATTGAATAAGAAAACCAGGAATGAGGCATTGATGGATGAGAACTCAAAAATAGGAAATGATGATTGCGTTAATAAAATTTATCTTAATAGAGGACATGAACAAAGTTTTTTCACACCTCTCTATCTGTCCCTCACAGGAAGCGTGCGAAGCATACCCGCTGGCGCGTTGGTGACGTCACAGGGCGAGAGATCGGAAGTCAGAGGGGAGAGGAGAGAAGGGAGAGGTCAAGAGTTCAGAGGGAGGAGAGAGGAGAGAGATCGGCCAGAGGGTAGAGAGGCAGGTCTCTCCTATTCTGAAATCATCCATTTTCCCAGTTTTCAAGGTGCTCGTTCTCAGCCGGTAGTAGGCCGATTGTCCTAATTTTTTGACACGAGCCACAGTTCGTCCCCAGCAATCGAAAGAGCATTCTCTTCAAATGTTATCTCTATTCTGCTCCATGTTTGAGCGGTCCGAAAAAGGCCATTTTACTCACACCCCCTTATGTGATTTTTGAACAATTTTGACTTCAATTTTTTTCATCAAAAGTAAAAGGAAAGTACTGTCTTAGGTTCTGATTTGGATTTTGTTTATTTTTATGTCTCTGACTTGTAATATTTCCCTTTGAAATTTCATTCGTGATTTGTATTAATCGGTTGGTGTGATGTACGTTACTTCCTTTGCATTTTTATCGGCTCTGTGAGATGTGAAAAAACAATGCTAATAGGGATAGTCGTATTGGTTATTCAGAGAGGGGTTTTCAATTGAGCGTGACAAGAAGGGCATTTAGGTCCAATGGCGCAATCGATCGACGCAATCGATAGTTTGTTCAACAATGCATGCCTTCAACGGAGGAGGATAGTGAAAAATCTCATCGAATTCGCTATTTAGAGCGAGTGCCTCCGAATCACTGTCGAAGAGGATTTGGGAACTGATAAAGTAGAAGAAAGGAACATTGAACAACACCTTTTAAAGAAACTTTCGCATCAGCCTAATATTTGCCTGCCTGTGCAGGTCTGCTTTCCGATCTGCGAGTTCGGACCCATTACTACTCTGTGGTGGCCTTTTGAAGAGATTAACGGCATCCTCATAGAGATCGGAGCCATCATAAATGAACGATCAGCGGCTTCCGATTCGCAATGGATGTGTGACGGATATGGATCAGTTCTGATTCTCAGAGCTAGTGCAGGGAAAACTCAGATAGTTCAACCGCAGAGGAAAAGGGAGCGATCCTCTGTTACTAATCTTTTCTTTTAGAGTTATTGTCTTCTTTCATATGTTTTAGCTACCGTTCCAACCCAACCAATAAATTTCGAATAGTGCAGGAAAAATGAAGTGAAAAAAGCGACATTTTCCGACATCGAAGCGACTGGAGTTCCTTCAACATGTGCAACTTGCAGAGACCTCGTGAAAAGTGTGGAGATCGAATGCTAAACTGCAAAAACTGTCACTCTTTCCTTCACATCGATTGCGCCATTGGACCTAAATGCCCTTCTTGTCACGCTCAATTGAAAACCCCTCTCTGAATAACCAATACGACTATCCCTATTAGCATTGTTTTTTCACATCTCACAGAGCCGATAAAAATGCAAAGGAAGTAACGTACATCACACCAACCGATTAATACAAATCACGAATCTTTCGCCACCACTCTTGCAACTGGCCCAACATTGACGCTTACAGCAAATCCCGTTTCGAAACGTTCGCTCCAATCTCCCCATTCCACTTGCGCTCTCACACTAACAAAACTTTGCCGGTGCCACTTCTACTCCACGCCTCTTCCTTTCAGAACGCTATGAAACGCTGCAATTTCATAGTTGCTTGTGTGCATTGACTGTTTTGAAAGAAGAAAATATGAAATAATTCCAACACTTGCATCTCACTTGAGTTCTACTCCGCAGAATTCGCAATAGACACCTTTGTAGACTCTCTCATTGGTTCCGTTTAGTTGTGAATGGAAATGATAGATCAGAAATGTTAAACGAATTTCTCCTTCGAACGAATCTGCAGACAATTCAGACTACGAAATGCAGACGATAGTCTTCTAACTTCCCACATTCCGAGTCGAGACGACACTTTACGAAAAAGTTTCAGTAGAGTCGTCCTTTCCACATACGAGGCACACGACTACCCGAAGGTTTGAAAACAGGCTTTTGACACATACAGTGCGCTAAATGGACGCTTTGCTATAAAGCTTGCGAAATTTGATCTCACATTACTATATTCAACTTTTTTCCGTTCGAGATCATGATCAAGATCCTCTCTGTTCTCGAGTTTTTCATTCCACCGATCGTATGATCAAACTCATCAGCAGTCACACACAATATGAATAACATGCTTTATCAATGCAAACGCTGTTCTACGAGCACACACATGTGTAGGAAAGCGCGATAACGAGAACACCTTACGAAACGTTATGAATAACATGTTTTATCAGTGCAAGTAGCGCATCTCCGAAGTGCTTCCTTACGCGCAGACGCACGTGTAGGAAAGCGCGCCGTTGCTCGCGGCGGGGACAGGGAAGAACTTGGTGGTGGCAGTTCCGTCGAAGCTGAAGTTGGTGTGTCATCCGAGGA
>LS511435.1:1004933-1015266 GCA_900490845.1 Pristionchus japonicus | reverse complement strand
GGAGATCAAACCTTCATGGAATGCATTTGTCGTCAAAAGATCATTTCTCGTTTGACTAGCTGTCCCTCGCCTTTCGAAGGAGATCAAACCTTCATGGAATGCATTTGTCGTCAAAAGATCATTTCTCGTTTGACTAGCTGTCCCTCGCCTTTCGAAGGAGATCAAACCTTCATGGAATGCATTTGTCGTCAAAAGATCAGCATACTAAGAGGGAGAAAATACAGATATTACTTCGACTCGTTCAGATCAGGGCAATTCCAATCATTTTATCACATCAGGCGGTAGTGCTCAGTTGAGGTTGGGACGGTCCTCTTCATAGGTTGCGTTCTACCGATGGGTTCCGATTACAGAGAGAGAGATAGGGATGGCGAATAAAGAGGTTGAAATGCACTCTTCATTCTCCTTCTCACGGGCGCGCAGTTCGGTGTCATTCTTCAAGAAAAGCGAGGCGGCGCGGCGAGAACTTCATGAAGAATGAGAAGGAGAAATAGAGAGTTCTCCACGTTATTCTCCCTATTCATGTAGCAGCAGCGTCGCTCTTCATGAAGAGCAAAATGAGAGGGAGGGAAAATGGTCTCTTCATTCTTCGATTATCTCTTCATTCGCCATCCCTAGAGAGAGAGATCATGGTACTGACCGGAGAACGCATGTCCTTCCTGACTATCAGTCCATGCCCAGCTGCGCAGTTCCTGCGCAAATTGTGCGTCATCCTCTGCCAAAAGAAACGTATGGTCATAGTACTTTCATGTCATAGAGTTTAAAGAAGTAACTATGCAGCGAACTATAAGTAACTATGCAGTTGGGGAAATCGGATCGAGCCAGTCGGAATGCCGACATCGAAGATCTGTATAGTTGACTCCTCCAAAACGGAAGGGAATCGACTAAATAGTTGACTCCTCCAAAACGGAAGGGAATCGACTTTGCGACTTCGTCTCGAGACTCAGCAATCGGAACAAGTCGATTGGTGGTACGACAAATCAGAGAAATCAAAATGGAAACGACCGCCTGGGAGAAGTAAGAATGAAAGAATGAAATGAGAAAACAACTTTTCGAAATGCGACATTTGGGAAAAATTTGATTGGAAATGTGACTCTCTCTTAATCCCACGCTCTCTCGTCCATTTGCATAGGATTACAATCTCACTCTTTCCCTCTCTCATAGTCATTTTCATAGATAATTTTTCCCAAATGTCGCATTTTCTAATCTTGTTTCTCCAGTGACATTTTCCAATTTCATTTCTCACTTTTGTCGTACCACCAGTCGATTCCGATAGAGTGTCGAGGGATCGACTTGACTCTTCCGTCTCTATCAGGGAAGTGCGTGTACCGATTTGCACGGAGGGAGGAGACAAAGGAAAAGTCGATCGCATTTACATGATCTACCCCCTTCCCTGATCGAAACGGAAGAGTCGGAACCAGTCGATTCCTCGATCCGCTATCGGAATCGACTCGTTCCGTTGAGTCTAGAAAGCAATCCGCTAAGTCGATTATCGATTCCGACATAGCCAAATAGGAGGATGATTCGTCGGAATTCCGAACGTCGATTTTGCTCTCTTTTACCAACCCTACTATGCATCTAAACTATACAATTTTTGACTGTTTTCCGTGTGAGATCATGCATCGAAATTATCAAGGCCCACATAAACAGAACGCACTTATGGAAAACAACGATTTCGGACAAAATCATTAGCACACATCCAATTAATCACAAAGAGTGCCTGATCGAATACACTTGAGGTGATCGCTCCACCTTTTTTCTGTACGAGATCATGCACCGACTTGTTCGAGATCCCTCCTTTCCTCTCTCCTCCTTTGCATCCCACCGATCAACAGTTGATCAAACAGAGGGACCTATCGCCTTTTTTCGCATCTGAAAAAGATTATTCGATGTAGTCTTGATCTCTCGTTTTTGCCTTCAAAGATTGTTGCCTTTTTTTGTTAATGGTGCATTCATCATTTTATCACACGAAACATAATTGTAGCCTAATCTAGTGCTTGAGAACGCTAGATGGATGACAATTCTACTGATACCGTCGAGCAGTCACTAGAAAGTTCGCAGGTAAAATAAGGAAAAGTAATATCTTGCAAATTCAGTTACAGACCATGTCCACTCGGTGTTCTTCGAGCGACACTACCTCTAGTTTTGATATCTGTAAAAATAGTAACCTCCACAGAGTGCATGAAAAACCAAGAATCTGCACAATGTGTTTTCGCCCAGCGGGATCGCTCCATTATGGAGTGAGATTCTCTTTTCGGCCATTCGTTCAATAAATTTAAAATAATTGCAGGTACCATCATGCCACACTTGCAAGACATTCTTCCGACGAAGCCTCTTGAGCGAAAACGAATTTCATTGCAAAAAGAAGAAACACTGTTCAAAACCGCCTAATTGTGAGCAATTTTTTTTCTTCCCGACATTCATATTTACCAGACTGGACTAACCCGTCGAATAACAAGCGCACAGATCAGTGTAGATTATGCCGCCTGAAGCAGTTTATAGCTCTCGGAATGAACCCATCCGGTAAACCTATGTTGATTGTTATTTGAAGAGCTCATGTAAATAGCAAATAGAATACAAAAAGTTATTTCTAGGCGTCAACCCTGGAAAAGGGAAGGATCTGTTCGAGTTCCCAAATGCGCGAAAACTGTTTGAAAATAGAGGGCAACTCGGAAGAAAGGAATCTCTTGATACGAAAGAAGCCGATAAAAGTTTTAAACTAGCTCCTATGACTGTTAGATTAAACATAAAAAGTCGAGAAAAAATAATCGTTCAGGATGAACTCGTACAAATGTTCTGTAAAATATCAGCATGTGATATGAAACATCGGCAGTTGAGATTGCAAGTTTTGTTGAAAAGTCATCATCTCATTACCAAAACTGCAGGTCTGATTTCAATCCCAGTTCAAAGGAACGTTTCCATTGGACCCTTGCAAATCATTTGGAGTCTTCGAACGAAATGGATAACAACGTTTGCTGCTCCTCATAACTCTTTCTAAAAGATGTTCATTTGAGGAAAATGCATCGGTTATGAACAAACAAAGTTTGGATTACGATGATCTCCCCTTTCTTAAGAATTGGGAATTCGTCGATAATATTTATGCGATCGAATATGTCAAGCTTTTCTTTTCATATTTCGCCAAAGATCTGGAGGAGTCAGAAAAGGTTTGAAATATCAACTTTTGGCTCTGTTGTTGATAAAGGTACCCATGGGACTATAAAAACCTTGGGGCCTTTCAATTCCCATGGGTACCTTTATCAACAACAGAGCCCAACTTTTTATCCAAAGAGTTCGTATTCAAGGTTGCCATCCTTCAAGGCAGCGTTATCCAATTGAAGATTCTAGAGGCGATTCATTTCTCAACGACAAGTGGAGAAAATCAACTCAGCTTTCCCGATGGAACTGCGAGAATATTGGAATCGTCAAGGTGATTTGTTTATCCTATTCAGCTATCGTTAGTCTTTACAGAATCCAATCAACTTTAGAAGCATTTCTTAAAAAGGTAGCAGCTCTAGCTTTAACGTTTTCTGAAGTTTCCATAATAAAGGCACTCATTATTTGTAAATCTGGTATGTGCTGAAATATCATACTTTGGACTATGAGATTTCTAGATGTGATTTCCACTACAGGAAGAAATGTATTAGACAAGCTAACTGCTCAACTTAGCAAGGTGAGCGACATGATTTTTTTTCCTTTCTAATTTGCTACTTTGAGATCCTAGCTAACGTGAGCTTGAATGATTACGGTGAATCAAACGGTATCTCAAGGATTTCGTCCATAATCGATATTATGAACGCTCTTGAAATTCAGGTTTATATCGTAAGATGTGCAACGAAGCAGTCTTCTAAATTACAGAAATCGATTGAAATACAAGAACATGTTATCGAATATCTGAACAAGCCTGAACCTCAAGTGATGCTCGACCTTTATCTCAGATGAAATCGATGCCAGAATAATTGTGATAGCATAGCGGGTGCATTCTTGATAAATACTATTGCTATGTTTCGGTCAACATATATTTCTCATTTTTAGTTGACAATCTGCTCTACTTCACTACATTCTTGATCTGTGTTCTCATTTTTTCTGCACATTTTTTCATTCGAGATCTCTCCCTCCCCACACGGCTTCTGCATCGCGGCCTGGCTGGGCAAACTTTCAAGATCGAACTATGTTGCCATGAAAGCCCACGTCGTACGGTGAACAAACCATCCTACACCTAGGGAGCGCAAGCTCCGCCCACTTTCTGTGGACACGGCGCCTGGCCAGGGCGCGTGTACGAGGAAGCACAAATCGCATTCTAAACCAAATCACTCATTCTAAAAAGAAATGTGTAGCTATTCCCACCCCCTATCGATTAGGAAGGTTGCAAAAAATGTCTCACAAGTTTGAGTAGGTCAGAATTCAAGGTTTAGGTTGGGAAATCCATGGAAAACACGTTTCCAGGGGAAGCACAATGTTTGCAAGTTGAATATTCGGTAGCTGATTTTTGTCTGAGCTACTTAGAAAAGAAAATGCAAAGAAAAAACGTTTCCCCGAATTGTGCTCCATTTTTAAAGATTATAGTACGCGCGTATTTTATTTGGTTCCGGTTATCGCTAAACGCAGTGAAACTTCTCGACTGGCTGTGTGTGTCAGGCGTGTGTGTCACAATGTGTCCCCCTCCTCCTCTCGCTCCTCCGCCGATCTATCACCCGGCGTGTCTAGAGCGCACCCTCTCCGGATAAGATTGAACGCGCCCTCACCATATCGAACAGCTTCGGCTCGATTGGGGGAACCTCTGCCCGTTTGGAGCTTGAGGGATGGCCAAAATAAGCTCCGCCCCCTCCTCTCCCCCTCTCGCCTTCCTCCCCTTACAAACAGTGCCTTCCGCGCGTACGTTTCTGGGCTCTAACTCAGCTTAGGGACAAGAAAAAGACTTCCGGTAAAAATCATGTTGTTACTGGGGCCCTGTGGGATAGTTTGGACACACTTTTGAGCCCATTGCTTAATATCGGCTATGGGCGTTGTGGTCCCTACCTACACCCAATCCGAAAGAAAGAGGTGGACCTTGAACCGTGAAATTTGTTGGACAATATGCTATGATACTTCAAGTTACTCAAATCCGAATTTTAGAAAATTGATCTCGAGCATCAATTATTTTTCTCATCTTGTTATGAAAAATTCAAAACTAGTCGACATAACCGATGTCTCGATCGCATTTCAAGTTCATTGGCTACAAATTGCCGAGACCAGAGATAGGCATACATTTTGTTCCGGTTATCTTTAGAATTTCATCACTTACCTGATCAAACATTCCGTTCAACTCCCGCAGTGGCAGTAAATGCCATCTACCGCAGCCTGAGCAATCCACCCTCGCCAAAAAGAATTATCAGAAAATACAGAATGATCAGAAAAAAATCTATAGCATTTTGTATTATCATGTCGGATCTCCCAGAATGCAATTCTAAGGATGCTCAGAAACAATTATGAAAACGGAATGATCGGAATCTTTATTGAATCGTCTGAGAATTCAACTGTGTTAGCAGTTCTAGCTCATTCCGTTGATAAACATTCGAAATCCATCCTTAATTGCTGCTGGAAATGCAAAGTCAGAAAAGGCACCGAACTGACGTGGATCGAATTCCATCTCAAGCCTAGCGTAGCCTCAACGAACGTTGCAACAGCTGAATACACACTTTGAGAGAGAGGCAAAGTATATAAAGCCGAGATCGACTCCAGTAACCATCTTCCACTTCAGAAGAGTCATGCAGTATCTCCTAATCCTTGCCTCAATCGCCGTCGCTGTGCACGGACAGTGCGGACCGGCGGATAATGCCAGGTTGGTGGAGGGGCTTCCGGTACAATTCAGTAGAGTTGAGCAACTGGAAATCGATGAATTCACTTTCTAATTATTGAATTCTGTCAATCGAGAACATCTTCAGATGCACCACCTGGGTCTCGGGTGGGTTCTGCACGTCCAACTACTACACGCTCGACTATCGCAAGGTGAGCTTCGAATTCCGACCAAACGTCAAATTAATCTCACTCATTCGGCGGCCGTAGAAGGGACCTTTGCTCTCTAGCTTATGCAAATGGGCTGACGAGAGAAACCCATTCGACGTATTGATCTAAATATGACAATGAACTCACTGAATATCATCCCTCTTACAGGCAACCTGTGGCTCCGTATGCAACCTCTGCCCCACCACACCTGCCGCCGCATGCGCTGGAACAACCGAGAATGCCAAGTAAGGGCGCTTTTACTTCAAATCATAGGTCGTTCGAGGGTCTTGTGTCGAATATTGAGATAATTTTTGCAGTTGTGCTATCTGGAAGACGAACGGTTACTGCATGAACCCCGCATACACGGATGTGCAGAAACGGAATACTTGCTGCCGTGCATGCTTCACGTCTGTGGTATGAACAGAACACATTTCATGGTTTAGTTGCTAAAATAATTGTTCTAAAAAACGGTCTGAATGACCGATTGTGATACTTCTTAGGGTGGGGGTACGATTAGGAACTCTGAAACTGTAACTGTGTTCTTTGAAACTCATTTTTGAGAACACGAATTTGGAAACTATGGAAATGGAATGATTTGTTGTGGAAAGTGATCTTTGAAAACCGATGATTTGAGAACAATACATGCAAATCCGCCTGTTTGGAAATCAATTTAGAGAACCCATTTACATACAACCATTCAATGAGAACGTGCGTTTCGTAACGGACGTTTGGGAACCGAGCGGTTTGGAACCGCCCTCACTAGACCGCTCCACGCGCTTGCTCCATGCGAGGAATGATGTTCCTAGACCAAATTACCATTGTCTAAGATAATTGCCTAGTTGTTGAGAGGGTTGTGGGTATTGGCATTTATGAAATGGTGAGAAATTGCGGTTCCGGAACCACGGGTTCCAAAACGTCGGTTCCCAAACGTCCGTTCCGATATATCATTTACATATCGAGGGTTTCGATTTTGTTGTTCTCAAACCGGCAATTACATTTGCATAGTTTTCAAAGGGCGATTCTCAGAATAGGCTTACGGAACAAGAAGTTTTGAAAGATGGGTTTTGAAAGGATTGTTCTGAGATGTAAGTTCTCAATCTTCTGTTTACAAAAATAAGGGTTACGTTTCTCAAGTTCCAATTCGTACCCCCACCCTTCTTAGCAGTAAACTCCCATGATCACAGTGTCAAACTCGAGAAAAATTGTTACCTTTGAAGAATTGCAAAAAAATCCTTAGAATGAGTAGAAAGTTCAGACCCCAACCACCGCCTGTGCCATCATCTACAACGGCTCTACTGAGGTCATCAACACTCCAGCTACCGTTGGCAGCATGCCGGTTCCCTCTGCGGTACGCAACTCCACTCCACTTAACACTTGGTTGAAATTAGGGATGGCTTGGCAAGAAATGACTCTCCTCGAAATGAAGAGAGCGTTTCTTGCGAAGCCATTCCTAGTTGAAATAATATCGTTTCAGAGCAAAACTTGTGAACAATGGAAAATTGCATTGGAATTCTTTATCAGCAACCCCTATTCATTCGGGTCGTCGGTTCAAATATCATCATCAGAATCAAGGACAAGTGCACTCGAAGCCTTGAGCAGTCGTTGCTGTTCCTGAGAGGTTCGAGTAGTTGCTCGTTCCGGCGATCCTGAAGATGATCAATTGAAGGGTAATCCTCTTGATCATCGTTATCTCATTCCGATTGAATTTAAAACCCAAAATAAGAACTGTGAGTTGGTTCAGGGAAACATCTGTTTCAGTTCATAATCCACTAAAATCTCACGGTGATCCTGCGGTTTGCGTCACGAAATCGCCCAAGAACAACTTTAGGTTGCAGCCCGTCTTCACGAAAACTTTCGTGATGCTCTGAAACGATATTATTTCAACTAGGAATGGCTTCGCAAGAAACGCTCTCTTCATTTCGAGGAGAGTCATTTCTTGCCAAGCCATCCCTAATTTCAACCAAGTGTTAAGTGGAGTGGAGTCTTGGCGTTGCGTACCGCTGAGGGAACCGGCATGCTGCCAACGGAAGCGGAAGTGTTGATGACCTCCGTAGAACCGTTGTAGATGATGGCACAGGCGGTGGTTGGCGTCTGAACGAGTACTCTTGTCTCAATCTAAAGCAATACACGATTTCCTCGCTTTTGTAAGTTTCCATTTTTCGATGGTAAAGGAATTTTCCGTCGTCGAGACTGTGAGTAAACTGCCCAAAAGTGACACAATGGGTAGTTCAGACAAAAGCACTTACCTTTCGCAAGACCATTGTTTTGTTTTTAGCAAGTTAAGGGGCCGTTATATCTCTTCTGTTCATACCACAGGCGTGAAGCAGGTGCGGCAGCAGGTATTGCGTTTCTGCACATCCGTGTAGGCGGGGTTCATGCAGTAACCGTTCGTCTTCCAGATAGCACAGCTGAAAGTTTGAAAATCTAGACGTTGTAAAGTTTGAATTCTTAGACTACCTCACCCCCTTCTCCTGTCCTCCTCACTCGCCGGGGCAGTGCGGCTAGAAGGAGGGCAGAAGGAGTGTTGGATATTAGAAGAGTGATTAAATTACTTGGCATTCTCCGTGGTTCCAGCGCATGCGGCAGCGGAGGTGGTGGGGCAGAGGTTGCATACAGATCCACAGGTTGCCTGCAAGATTGTTCATTGACAACAATAACACCCAACTGTTACATATGTTTCACCTTGCGATAGTCGAGCGTGTAGTAGTTTGATGTGCAGAAACCGCCCGAGACCCAGGTGGTGCATCTGGAAAGGATTATTGAGGTACTATCTGATCCAGCCAAGCACAAGGGCTAATAAGGACATTCTTCGCGAAATCGTTGAATTAAAGCCCGAACCTGGGATTATCCGCCGGTCCGCACTGTCCGTGCACAGCGACGACAACAGCGGCAAGGACGAGGAGGCAATGCATGCTTAGTTTATTCTGAGGTGGAAGATGGTTACAGGAGTAGAGAGACGCTTTTTATACTTTGTCACTCCCTCAAAGTGTATGAGCAGCTGTTGGAACGTCTGTTGACGCTACGCTAAGCTTGAAATGGCATTCGATCCACGTCAGTTCGGTGCCTTTTCTGACTTTGCATCTCCAGCAGCAATTAAGGATTGATTTCGAACGAATATTAACGGAATAGGCTGGAACAGAATGAGCTAGAAAAGATAACACAGTTGAATTCTAAGACGACTCCATAAAGATTCTGATAATTCCGTTTTCATCATTTTTTGAGCATCGTTAGATTTGCATTCTGGGGATTCAGGCTTGAAAATGTCAAATGGTATATTTTCTGATCATTCTTTTTGGCGAGGGTGGATTGCTCAGGCTGAGGTAGATGTCATACCCTGCCACTGCGGGAGTGGAACCGGTTGTTTGATCAGGCAAGTGATGAAATTCTAAAGATAACTGGAACAAAATCTATGCCTATCTCTGGTCTCGAGAGTTTGCAGCCTTTGAACTAGAAGTTTGAAAAGAAGTGTGCACCGCAGATTGTTGTAGAGCAGATTGTCAACTAAAAATAACAAAAAATGTTGACCGAAACATTCCAAAACTATTTATCGAGAAAGCACCCGCTATAATATTATCACTTCTTTGGCTTTGAGATCATCTGAGATAAAGGTCGAGCATTACTTGAGGTTCAGGCTTGTTCAGGTACTCGATAACATGTTCTTGCACTTCAATCGATTTCTGTAATTTAGGAGACTGATTTCCTGCGCACCTTACAATAAAAACCTGAATTTCAAGAGCGTTCATAATATCGATTATCAATGTCATCCTTGCAATACCTTTTGATTCGCCGCAATTATTCAAGCATAATCTTGCAAAGATCTGAAAGTAGCTTATCATAAGAATCAGGAGAGAATGTACCAACCCAGGAACTAGATTTTTTCAAACCCGATTGAAATCAACCATACTATGGTGGATGCATACCCAGGTGACAAGGATTCGATGCATCCGGTCCTCGTGTCCCACAGCCGGCTATTAGGAAAATTCAGGCTCTGGACCCGGCTATAGCGTATCTCATCGTCCAGTTGAGCTAGAAACTTGTTCTACGGCTCAAAATGCGCAGAAAAATATGAGAAACAATAATCTTTTGAGAAATCAAATTTTCGATTTTTTTCGAAAAAGTTATGATTTTTTGAACATTTCCCAAAACATAAATTATTTTTTTTCGGTATGACGCAGGAGACTTGCAGCGGATTTTTATTTCAAGAATCGAAAGAAGGAGTAAGCATGCGTACCACAAAAAAATTTCAGCCGATTCGGTGAGACTTGAACTTGGCAATTTAACTTCGAAGTTGCCAAATAGTGGATTTTTAGCGTTTCCTGGCCTTCCTTACTTACTGTTCATGTGATTTTCGGCA
>LS511435.1:957954-987233 GCA_900490845.1 Pristionchus japonicus | reverse complement strand
GCCTGAATTGCATACATTACATTTACACTGTGTCCGCAAACTCACGATCTCCTTTGCACACGTTGTGAAGCAGAAGGTCTTCTTCTGTAATGTAACGCTCTTTATTTAGGAATATTCTTGCTTCTTATTACCTGTTCTGGCGTAGCAGAAGCACAGAATGCGTTTGTTGGAGAGTCATTCCACTTCTGGCAACTAAACAAAGCATGGATTATTTGAATTTTATATTTCCTAGAACATTTATCTCACTTCTTGTTCTCCACCTTTGGCGTAGCGGTAGTCGCACCGCTAGAGCCACAGCCTGAGTTTGAGCAAACCTTTGGACAGTACCTGAACAGATTTATTTAAATATTCAATGGCATTGTGAGCAGTGTTCGTACTGTTCATTTCCTTTTGTTCAAAGCTAAACAAAACAAACTGCTGGATCATTTCCTTCGTGTAGCCTGGGTTTGAGCAGAAGCCGTTTCTCGCCCAGCTCACACAGCTGAAATCGAAGTGCTTTTAGTATTTCTGATATAGTATTTCATTTCTTTTAGTATTTCTTTATCTGCGTAAAATAATGGTTCTGAATGAGTTCTCACTTGGGATGATCGGAAGTGGAGCATACAGCATTGGCTACAGCAGCCATCGAGACGACTCCGAAGAGAGAGAGAAGAGGGCGGTTCATTCCTGAGAAGAGGTGAGGACTGGAGTGGTTGCTGAGGAAAAGTGAGAAAGCTTGTCGGAATGGAGCGATGGCAGCGCTTTTTATTCACTTTTTCAAAGGTGTTGTGTTTGCATAGATTGCAGCCTGAACAAATGCAGGGCGCAGTTTCACCTTTGGAAAGCGAATTCGATGAATTGACTTCTTTTTCTCTGAAAAGATCAAATGTTTAATCCTCAAATATCGTTCACCTAATCATCAATTAATGATTGTTTTTGCTTGAAATATCAATGTCATTGATTATCAACTTGTTCAAGTTTGGAAAAAATAATGAGAACGAAATTTTCAATGAACAGTTTAGATGGTAGCAAAGATCAGCATACTTTTTCGCCTTTCACTTCTTTCTCCCTTCCTGCCTGATCAAGCATTCTGCTCTCCACTGACTTGGCAAGTGTCAGGCAGTGCCGACTTCCGTTCTGTATGAGCAATCTATTTCCAAATCGATGCAGAAAAATCAAATTGGCAAGCTCGAAGATCAATTTCGCAAACGAATCTTGCGAAGTTGTTCCAGCCTATCGAAGATAGGCACGCCTCATCCTGGTGCAGGTTCACACTTTCTGTTGAGTTCCAACCGAGCATCATCATGATCTGTGATGCGAGCCTTGATTCGGGAATAGAATAATGCTTCCCGATAAAGTTTCTCGCCATACTGTAAACCCTTGATTTCAGGCGACACCTGTGATCGAACAGAAAGTTTTATAGTTTCCAATACAATATGTGTTCTGAAAAGTTCAGTTCCTTCGAGCATCACTACGCTCTCAGTGGGAGAGAACGAGTAACTCTGCAGAACATGCGTACTGAATTCTCGGAAGATTTATCAGATAAGGGGTTTCTGCTTGATGGCTGTTCCGAGTAGTAATTTCATCTGAACAATATTTTCCGTGCGTGCAAGGCACTCAGAATTGCACTTTTCCGCAATCACTAATTAGAAAAAGAGACTTATTTTTAAATGCCTATTGGTTAGACACTGACTATCCACTTCAGAAAGTGCACTCAAATGAAATTCACTCTGATTCACATAACTTGTATTGCTAACGGATACAAGTATGTGCATGTTATTCATGTTCTCGTGAGTGAGTAGTTGGGTAGCAAGACTGATTGTTTTTAAATGCTTTATCGTTGGTTAGATACTGTCTTCCTCAGCAAGTGCACTCGACCGCTCTGAAATACATAGTAAAGGACGGCTATGATGTGATTCTGTGTAATATTTTATGGATGTTCTCAATCGAGTGAGTTGATGGGTAGTAAGAATGATTGTTTTTGAATGCTTTATCATCGAATATATTCTGCATACGATCAGCAAGTGCACTCGAATGAGAGCGCGGAAGTGGCTGTGCCAGTGAGCGTAACGAAGGCATCGGCTCCGACGAATCTGGAATAAAATATATTACTGATTTTTAAATGTCAAGAAGAAAGTGTTTTTAAAGCGTTTTTATCCTTAGTTGGAGCCTTGGCGAACTTGCACATTTTCGTTACCAACTGATCACCTCTAGAGACTTCTCAACTATGAAGTGCCGCGCTTTTTCACTTCTTTCTTAGAGCTATCAATGTTTGTGCTACTCACGGTGATCCATCGCGGGAGCCGGCATTCCGGGTGGATTTACGCCCAATTTGAGCGTGCAGCCGCGCTTGACGAACACTTTGGTGAGGGGCTGAAAGGGTAGAAAGGTTACTGGCAAAAGCTTTCAATTGTTGTAACTACGTTCATTGCACTTCGATATGATAATATTCTGCTTGCGGACCTTTTAAAACGAGTTTTGGCATTTCAGAACTGCTACTCACCCCAACGGTAACGACCGCTTCTCCGCGTTGGATTTACAGAGATCTCTCGCGTATAGAGTGAGAATGGAATGTCCCGTTTGAGACTATTTTTTCAGACTGGGACAGTAAGCTCATCGATGCGTTGGCCCACAGTCGTTTCAAATGATGTGTTGTTGCGAAAGTTTGTAATGGTTTATCCTTGCAAGCTACCAACGCATATTTTTCACATGTAGACGGTTAGGTTTTTTCCATGCAGCATTGTCGTTCTCAACTGACAGTGTTTCATTGCAAGCTTAATTCTTTTGAGAATGCTTTATCATCGAGTCACTGTTTGTCCTCCAATCTAGGGAGGGCAAGTGCACTTGAATGCCATCGCTGAGGTGGAAGCCCCAGTCAGCGTGACGAACGCGCCGGTGCCGAGGAATCTGGAAGAAAGTCGTGTTTAATCCTCGAGCAATGATTAGATGAAGCTTTCGCATGAAGCTATTGTCATTGTTCTTGCTGAGTAATGGAGAATTGAGAACTTGGCATTCACTCACGGCGAGCCTGCCACGTCAGTGAAAGCGGGTTGCGGGGAATCACTTAGGCTGAGCGAGCAACCGTTCTTGATGAACACTTTCGTTAGTGGCTGAAATTCTTTATTTTTAATTTCATATCTTAATGCTGCACAGGCAATTCATGCGAAAGGCATGTGAGAGAGTCGTAAATGAAGATATTATTTCCTGAATTGTAAATTACCGTAATGTTGATAGCCTCTTCCGCGACGACTGGCCCCGTGTTCATGAACGTGGCGTCATCCTGGTAGATCACGGCACAATCCGTGGTCGGATTTGCCTGAAAGTGAGCGATAAACCTAATTCGATATTATTATTTTTCTTTTATAAGAGCAGCAGGCTTTCTGCTCTAGTGAGGAAAGTGAGGAGGCATGCTTTAGGGGAAGTTCATTAGGGGAGCAACATACGGGAGCGGAGCAAGTCTTGCAGCAGTATTGTTTCTTCATTGCAGTCGAGTAGGAGGGATTGGTGCAGAATGGAGGCGACTGCAGTTGCCACGCGGCACAGCTGAAGGGATATTACGATCTAATTGTTTGAGAAAATTAGCTCTGGAGAAGGCTGTGACTCACTTAGCATTGGCATCATTGCAAGGCGGCACGACCGATCCGCCTCCCGCAGCAGTTTGAGTGCCGTCGCGGTTGCAGAGACCGCAGCTGACAGTGAGGGTAATTGAACGACAATGTATTAATCAAAGATCTATCGTCTTACGTCACTCCGCAGTACAGCTTGCGCTGTTCGAGCGGCGTTCCTGCATTGGTGCAATAGCCATTAGTCTTCCAGGATGCGCAACTGAAAGTTCAGTTCCGTAAAGTTAAGATCCATTGTCACCCCGTCTCCAGTCTTCTCGCTCAACCACACGCTGTACTCAGAAGATTCCCTATTATCTTCCCGAGAATTACCGAGAGTCTACTGATGCTCCGTAAAGTGGAATGGATTGGGAGGAGAGGTTTCTATCTTGAAGGCTTACTTGGGATGGTCGTTGCCCGTGCATTGGGCTGCCACAGCAGACACCAGACCGATGAAGACTACGGTAGTCAGTACCAAGTGCATTCTGTAGAGTTGAGTGATGCTGCCATCCCTGACCACATCATCTCTTTTTATGGTACACTGAAGATGAAGAGGCGTAGAGCGTAGTTGGCACCGGTGAAGTTCTGTTAGTGCGAGAGAGCATGCGATATGAAGAGACGAATGAGAACGTTTCGAAATGATTGGCAGGAAACGTCAATGTTGTGGCAGCTGGAAGAGTGGTAGCGAAAGATCGGCACACATTTTTTCATCCTTGCTAAATCGGCTCCAAAGTAGCTCTCTTTTCCCTTGGTGTCCAACAGAGACTGTACACAGTCGGGAAATGGAGGATGAATCTCGAGAGAAGAGTTCCTGCAGGTCAAAGTACAGAACGTTTCCATGCAATGTCAGAAAGAAAAAGAGTAGTTCGATCATGGATGTCATATTTTGAACAATCATTGCTCAGTGCAATCAGTAGACGCAAAAACTCATTCACGTTTTTTAGTAATTCATTCATTTGCTACGAAATGCAAGTAGTCAGTGAGAATTAATTCGCCCAACTGCTTGCCGATTTTTTAAATGAAATATCATTCTTTACCTACGAAGCATCGGTGGTCCTACAAACTGCCTGTAAGATGATGTTGTGAAGAAGTGTGCAAAAACCGTTCAAGATCTCCCCGCTGTGGCAGTACTGTTCAAACAATATTCATTTCGAGGAATAATAGGATAAAAGGCGCAACTTCATGGCAACGCACATCTTCCTTTCTTTTCAGAGAAAGTCAAGATGGTGAGAATATTTCTCTTTCTTATCGGAGTTGTCTCTCTGGCTGGAGTGATCAACGCGCAATGCGCTGCTTCTGACAATCCGAGGTGATTTTTCATAAGTTCTTTAAATTCCCGGAATGATACTGTTATTAGAAATCGAATTCAATATACAAAAATATTTCAGTTGCGCGAGTTGGGCCAAGAACGGGTTCTGCACCAACCCTGGCTACACGAAGGAATACGTTCAGAAGTAGTTTTTTCACCGATGATTAGAGTAGATTCAGTGCTCCAAATAATACCTCTTCAGATACTGTCCAAAGACGTGCGCCAACTGTGGTTGTACATGTCCCTCCGGAACTACATTTATTGCATCAGTAAGTAGTACTTCGGCATCAGTTCTGGAGCTTTTCGAATACAAAACGATAACTTCCTCATCCTACAAACGTATCCACTTGTATCTCAAAAACGCAGGCAGTGAACAACAAATGTACGAATGGCACTCTGATCGGTTCAGTCTGCTGCGATCAATACGTCACGGTATCGAATATTATAGGTAATTTTTGCTCGCCCGTTAAGTGGAAGACGATCATTTCCTATAGAGTTCGAAATACGGTTTAATATCTTCATTTAATACGCTCTCTCGCCTCTCTGACCGGTGGGTGAGAGAGTGTGTGAAACTAGGAGACAGCGAGTCGAATTTTGAACTCTAATTTCTCGAAAAAGAAATTGCCCACGTTCAGGTCCGGAAATCAGCGGTGGTTGCCCGACCGGATACGTTGCGGTAAAGACAGGAGCTGTGAATTTGGGAATTTGGGAAAATGACGGAGAATGCCGTAACCTCGCCAATCCGACAGGTAATTCGCTGTTGAAGAAGTTCAGGCAGTTGCTCCAATTGACTCCCGTTCAACCAACAGCTGCAGGTGCAGCACCTTGTCCCACTGGATACGCATTCGTAGAGGAGCCAAACGGCGCACCGCCCAAGTGCAGACAGTGCGCTGGTCCAACCTGCGGAGCCTGCCCCGTCAAATCCACCTTTGTGAACTCCGTAAGCGCCTCTGCTGCTTGCACCTGAGTTGGCTCTCAATCATCGACAATTCCCAGGCGCCAATGGCCTTCAAGCCCTGCCCGACGGGCAGTTTCTCCACGGGAAGAATTTGCTGCAGCGGCACCGTTCTAGGTACGCCATATCCTGCGTTATTTTGCATTTTTCATCAAAATTTAAATAGATTTTGTTGCATTCTGAAATTTCCTCTCACAGCTGGCGCATTCACCGACTGCCCGGCCGGAAGCTACTTGGCGTACTTCGAGGATCCCTACAGAAAGTGCTTCGTGCCTTGAAATATCCACTGAGTAAACGATGGAGATGATAAAATAATCACAGCAAGCGAAAGATCGCAGGTGACCAAAGCAAAATATTGATGATGTATTTATCACTTGATTAAAAAAATTGAGTTGGCGAGAAGTAATCAATGAGTCGAATCAAGCGAGCGAGTTATCGAACTCATGAGGCTGAATGAATCCATCTCCATTCGTGTCCATTGTAGCGAACCTTTAAAAAAATTGAAGTTTCGATTGTTTCGAAAAGTGAATAGCGTTATGATTTGGTCTTTGCTCCTTCTCGTCTATGATAGAGCTCCAAATAACAGTTAGTTAAAGCAAGCCAGATCGACATTCGGTATTCCGACAAATCACGCTACTATTTGGCTAAGTCGGAATCGGTCGCTTGCTCGATTTGACTAACCCTACTCCAAATCTCACCATTCGCCCTTCTCAATCTCTTCCCTGGCACTCATCGGTGCATTCGCCAGGAGGTAATCAGTTCCTTCCTCTCTTGAAATCAGTCCATCCCCATTGGAGTCCACGGATTTAAAGAGGTGCAGAGCGGTTTCGTATGCTATCCATGTTGAATCATTTTTTTAATCATTTTGTTGAACAACTTAGCAAACCTGATTCGAATACAGTGCGCTTGACAGAGCGGAAGTTGTGACAATTGCAACAGGCGATATTGCAGGGTGAAATCCAGCATATCTGCAATTATGATCGGTCATCACTACTCACGATCAGCGTAGCCAAAGCAAAATGCTTTTAATCGATCAATTTTCTCACCGGTTGAACAATGGGAATCGGGAGGTCGGTCAAGCATGGTTGTGCAACAGAAAGTTGCCCGAGTGCGAAGAGAGTGAGAACGAGGAGAGTGCGCATCCTTCAGGAGAAGTTAGATTAAGGAAAGCATCGTTTCTTTTATAGGAAGATTTGCCCATTGATTCCGGTTGAATCATCTCTGTTTTGGATGGGAAGCAACAATAAGATTCAAACATTCAATCTCCGTCTAGCAAAGTGAAATGCTTCGTTTCTTGACTATCGATTTGTTGGAGAAACTTTCCTTTAGGTTGCCGGGATGAAATAGGACTCGGTATTTTCGACGCCCCGTCTCTTCTTTCCTCCATCCTATCAGCAACGGCAACTGCCCAGCCGGAAGCTACTTTGCGAACTTCGAGGACCCCTTGAGAAAGTGCTTCGTGCCGTGAAGTTCTCCCTGAATTCGGGACAGACAATGATAAAATATTCATTAATCACTGAAAGCTTACTGCTCTCATATCCCTCTCACAGTTTAGTCATCTCGGGTTCTCGAACGTTATTTTCGAACAAGAGGAAGCTCAACCACTATCGCATGATGTTTGTTCAGTGTGTATCCGCGTCATGGGCTTGGCACTACCACTTGTTGGATTCGTTCAAAAGCATTTGTTGTTTACGCAATCGAGACGCTTATGAGTTCAATGCTTCCTGGATTGCTCAAGTTCCTCCTCACTCTCCTCTTTCTCCATTCGGCCAGTTGCATCACCGACTTCCGCACATGCGATTTTACGCAAGGTAACTATCGACTGAATTTTCAACTACTTCTAAAACACCCTTTGTCGCTCCTTCCATCAACTGTTCTGATTGTTGATTGACTGAAAAGATCATTTGGCGCCCCTCCCTACACCAGGCAATAGAGTGGAAATGAATTGAGTTTCAGTGATTCCCTATATGGAATGGTTTTTCACATGGTTGGTGGGCTGGGATAAGTGGGGTAATAGAAAATTACCGGAGACATGGCGGAGTGTCAATCCTTTTATAGTTATAGGTTGCTTCGAGGACGTCGATTGCGAACGCGGCTACATCTGTGCCCGCAACGCTGACGGTGGCCTGCCAGCTCCCGGCAGCATCGGCTGCTGCATCGGAAGAATCATCACTGATTTCACTTCGTGCGACGGCAGACCAGACCTGGGTGAGCAGTAGAGTTCGAAATACGGGTAATCGTCTCTGCATTTCACATACTCTCTCACCGGACAGCCGAGGAGAGTGTGTGTGTGTGTGTGTGTGCGTGTGTGAAATGAGGTGACGGCGACCCGTATTTCGAACTCTAGTAAGTAGTCTGTTCCTCACGGCATTAAGTCGAACTAGAACCATTTCGCCACACCGTCTCTGAAATAACAACTGTTTCTCACCTCCAAAGCTGTCATCCGATGTAGTGCCCTCTTGAATACAATGGACCGAATCGTCTGTAGAGCTTTGCAGCTGGGGTGTGCACAAATCCCGCGCAAATGCTCTCTCGTCGGTAAGAGAAAGCTAGAGAGTAGGGATGGCAAATAAAGAGATTTCTCTCCTTATTTCACGTGCACTCTCGTTTCTCTGACAGACGAGAGAATGCGTGAAATAAGGAGCGTTTTTTCTTCACGTCCCATCCCTATTAGAGAGTGTGTGAAAATGAGAGACCGAGAAATGTTTGCACGCTTTTGCAGCCTGCTGGGACAGCCGACAATGCGCCAGAGAAGGTTTCGCCGGCAACGAATGTCTTGCCGCGAGAGATACACCAGCGTCTTTGATGAACCCTGGTTGCTGCTCGGGCACACTAGCATCACCGGTCGAGGCCGGCAGGTAATACTTTGACCTAAACGTCCAGCGTCCAGTGATACATCCCATTCTAGTCTCTCCCAAGCAGCTTTTCTATCCATTGCTACCTGTAACCTTGTATTCGCTCTGATTCCTCACTTGCGTTATCTTTAGGAATCTCCAAGTCTCTTTCAAGCAGCTTTGCCATTTCTGGTCTATTTGTAGCCTAGTTTCGCTTCAATTTACCTAATTTTCAGTGTTGATCTATGAAAATTCACTGTAGATTCGTTCAGTTGCCTCCAGATGGCTCGAGATACGCATCGGATGTTTTGTGCGTCGCCACTATTCACCATTGCGCAGGTGTCGATAAGTATTCGGCATTTACTGACAAAGGTTCTTATTCAGAAAAGAGAACTTTGTCCTGTAACGTGCGCTGAGGAAATTGTGAGTTGCAAGAATTGCAGGAAATTTCTTCTAATTCCAATTTCGCAGGCGCTAACTAGAGGGGATTGCGCTCTGTACTTTGACTTGCGCGGTTCAGTGAGTGCATTTAAAATGAAATTTTTTTTACATTTAAATTCAATTTTCAGGTATTCCTGGGCGCTATTTTGATCAACAACAGTTCAGCAAATCTCAACACAGATCAGAAAGTGATATGTGTGATCTTCAACTAAATCAAAAATCTCATTGATCACAGGTCGTCTCCGCATTTGCACGGGACCGCTGTACAATTTCGCTCAACACACCAAACGCAGTCTTTGCGGCGTGGGTTTCACGAGAATATCAATGGAGAATAGAGTCTGCTTCATTTCAGAACGGGGTCCGCCAAGTTCAATTTCTTCCCCGTCTTTGATGATTTTCAGTTCGCGAGTTCATTCCAGTGCATGTGTGAAAGCAAGACGTGCCCCGCCAAGTCAACGCTAGTGCAGGTTAGTTGTTTTAACTCTCATTTTGGAAAAGCTTAGGGAATTGTTCGAGATGTTACGGATCAAATTACGAAATCATTATCATTCGCAGGCAGTTGACGGTGATTGTCCGACAGGCAGCGCACTTGTTGAAACCCTCTGCTGCAAGGGCCGATTGCATGTCATAGGTACTCTATTTATTGAATCGGATCCGATAATAATTTCAATTCAACTCAATACAACGATTATTCCGTTTCTAGGGACTGTATCATATCACATGAATTTTATATACCGATTTCATAATCGACCTTTTCTTCAGCTGCTGCTATCGGCGGAGAATGCCCGCAAGACTTCATCCTTGTGCATCTTCCTGGAGGCGCACCTGATGGAGAGTGCGCGCAGTTCTATTGAAAAAATGTTCGGAAACTGGAAAAATGTGATGAACGTCTGGACTGCACGAGTCGTTGTAGAGCTGTTGACAATAAACACCATATTCCAACACATTTTCTATCCTGGGCTGTTTTTGCTCGTTTTTCGCAATGCGATCGTCAAGCACATCTCAACGCAAAGTTTGCAGAACAAAGTGAAGTTCAAATTTCGTTCGCAGGATGAAGCGAGAAAGGCATACAAAATAGGAATTAAAATCCAAGGATTTCCTTAGTTTCTTTAGGTCTTCTCACATTTTGTTTCTGGATCATTGATATCCATTGTAATTTGCAAAAACAGCTATCCAAACTTCACTCTCTCAAGTTCGAACGCTCTATCTCTTCTGTGCGAATACTCTCAAATTCTCTCACTCTACCACGTTTCTCTCTTTTCTCAAAACCCGTGAAATCTCATGCATAGTCACGTACAGTTTGCTCAGTCGCCTACGGGAAGTGGTGCCTGTCACAGCCAAAGTGAAAATCGTTCATAAGCAAGTCTAAGTGGTGATCAGTATCCAAAATGCTGTCAATCCTCCCTTCCTGCCTCTTCGCACTTCTCCTTCTCCCCTCGACCAACGCCATCACCGACTTTGCTACTTGCGACGGAGCCGTATATCTTTGTAATTCAGCGAATCCAATTCACTAACGTGCTCTGAGTATTTTAATTATCTGTGTTAGAAAACTTTGAGCGATTTGTGTGATGATGAAATATTAGGAGCAAAATGCAGCATTTAATGGGATCCATTTCAGTGTGCTTCTCTGACAGCGACTGCCCTGCAAACGGGTTCGTCGGCAGCACGTGTTTCTCTTCCGCAGTCACTCCAGGTAACCCTAGAAGCATTGGACAGCAGGGTTAGCAGCTTCCTCTTCGCAGTCGGCCTTACCGTTCTGCTCCACCTTGTCGCGCGCGTAGCGTAGACGACAGTGAAATCGCTTGACGTGGAAGCACCTTTACCTTTACCTTTTCCACTCCAGTGTCGTCAGGAAGCCTCGGTTGTTGTGTAGGAGCAGCGCCCACTACGACTCCGGCAACTACGCCAAGGGGCACTACGACACCGCCCGAATTCAGCGGGTACGTCGCATTCTTGTTTCAGAAACTATTTAGTCGATAGTAGAGGTTCTGCGATAAGTCTGTGAAAAATACGTTCAGCTGTCCCCAGATGGCTCGTGACCCGAATCTGATGTTGTGCGCCTCGCCGCTGTTCACCACCGAGCAGGTTCGGAGAAAAGCACTTATTTGGATTTCTGGGCCATGAATGACAATCAAAATGTCACCGAAAAAATGTGTGCTTGTTTATGGAGACCATTCCATTTCAGAAGAGAAAGCAGTGTCCGGTAACATGTGCTGCCGAGATTGTGAGTTACATGTTTCGCAGACAATTCTGTGTAACCTTATTTCGCAACGTTCTCAAAATTGTATTGCATTCTTAGGCTCAAACAAGCTGGGATTGCGCGCTGTACTTCGATTTCAGTGGCACAGTTGGTTTTCGCAGAAGAGTAAAATTATGAAATTATTTCGTTAAGATAGCAAGAGGCCTGAACTTATGGAGAGGCAACTCCGCGAATATCAACACCAAGAATCCGTCACAGAAGGTCTTTTCTCATCATTCTTTTTTCCATAATAGTTCAATTTCAAAATGTGAAATCACCGGCTAATTTTTTTCAGATCGTTTCGGCGTTCGCGAGAAAGGGTTGCACGATTTCTCTCATCCTTCCAAATGCTGTCTTCGCTGGGTTAGTTATGGCCCAAGCACTATTTAAAAAAAAAACTAAACAAACTAAACTTTCTAGAACCGGTTCGATCAATTTCTTTGCTGTCACTGGAGGCTATCAGTACGCGAAGTCGCTCATGTGCATGTGTGCATGATTCTAACTGTCTGGAAAAACATAATTCGCTCACTCGAAGGCCTTCAACATCCACCCAGAGACTGTGCATGACGAATAGCTTCAGCAGAAAGGGATAGAGTCAAAATAGTGGTCGCCGTGCCTTCATTACACACACTCTCTCACCGGTTAACGTGACAAGAGCGTGAAAATTGAAGAGACGGCCACCCGTATTTCGAACTCTACAAGCGAAAGAGGTTGAAAGTGAGCAGGTACGATGTAGCCATTGCGATCAATCTTTGCTCACATTTCCGAACTTCGATGCTCTTCTGTCTCTCTATTCCACTCTCACTCCCGAGAGAGCGCTCAATTCGAAGAGAGACACTATGGTATCGTTTGTTCAGACCTTCCGTTCGGATTACTTGGAAAACAATTGTCATTCTCTTCATTTCGCATGCTTTCTCGCGTATGAGAGAACTGGCTCGTGCTGACTGGAAGATGCTATAATAGCTTGATCGAGTGAAGGACGATTCACTCGAATCCACCATGTTCCGTGGACTCCTCGTCTGCTTTATCGCTCTTCTCGCCATCCAATCTGCTGTCTGCATTACCGACTATACATCGTGCGATGGAAACGCTGCTCTGGGTACGTACCTGAATAGTAGTGGAGAAAATGTTTCGTCGGGTCGCCTTTCGCGTGTAGTCGAGTCAAGGAATCATCTGCAGAATGCGTACTCTGGAAATAGGGCAATCACTTTCTCGTTTCCTGAATGGCTTCTTAGAATAGTTTCAATGAACGTTTCTTTGCAGGATGTCTGACCGCCGGTGACTGCGTGCACTACGGTGAGTGTGCTCTGCATGTTGCGAAACTTTTTGAAAGCTAGTTTCACATTTCGTGATTAGTTACGAGACAGCTTTACTGACTAGTTACGCTATATTTCGAAGTTTAGTATGATACTTTTGATTTCTCATTCTCGAAACTTTTTCGAATTACGAAATAATTATCGAATTGGCCTTGATAGCAGTGTTAGCAGGACTTTGCGTGCCTTAAATAGCGGGATAACTTTAAATTTTTTCGCGAATTCAGGCCAATCCAGCAAGTGTCTGACTGACGGAGGCGCGTTCGGCTGCTGCAGCACCACTCCAGGCGGGGATGATTCGGCCCTGCCCTGGATTCCGCTTTGAGTTATGACGAAATGAGAATAAAACGTTTGCAATGAGTATACTATTTGCCTGTCTGCACCCTCAACAAGCCTTGATACCACTCAACCTGCTTTATATTACTCTTCCGATTCTAACTAACTACATAGCCATGCAAGTATGCGAAGAAAACGATTGAAGTGAGAGATGTTATGTGTAAATGATCACTGAAGAGAAGCAGCACCGGAAAAGGTAGAGCAGCGAAATCGCTCATCCTGCACTAGATTCCTTCGCGAACGATTTTATCATTTAAAAAAGCTGTGAACAAGAACATGTAACGTTCGAAATGAACTACTCGATATCTGAAGAGGTCCTTGCCCACTGAATCACCGGACAAGGAAAATCGCTTATCCTGCACTAGATTACGTAACAGTTCGTTGCAAAAATAAGAGCAAAATTATTGAAGTGAGATAGGTTGCTTCATTATTTTGAGCAAGCTTCCGAAGCGGTACTTGACCACTGCATTACCGGAGCAGAAAAGAACAACCAGTTCACATATCCTGCACTAAATGCCGGAATCGATTGCGTCTACAAACGATCACAGCTCGGCATTGCGTGTGCTACTAGTTTCTCGAAAATCTTCAACCGGAAAACTTTGACTACGAAAACAAAATACCGCACTGATTCATTACTTTCGTTAAATGATTAGTGCATTAGTATTCATCTCATAGTTTACGGAATAGTCCACTTGGAAAATGCTGTATTCAACAAGCAAAATTGATAGCCATCGAGCAAAATATATTATTTCGACCAATGTCGTAGGAAAAAAATATTTTATTGTTTTTTTATTGCGAATGATGAAGCACAGCTCGCTGGATTGAACGTCAATGATCAATTAGAAGCAGTGATCACTTTCAGTGTAAGCACGGCGTCCTTAGAAGGTGAAGCTGCGGCTCCGACGTAGCCTATGGTGGTCTGGCTTCCACGGCACGTTTACGTTTCGTTGCTAACACCACTACCATTTGTTCACTCCCGAGGGATGGAGGGATTGTACAACCTGGGCGAGAACCGAACCCTCGACTGCAGGGGCATTGGCGAATTTTCAGCAAGTGCATAAAAGCTCTGTTGAGAGTTGAGATTTGTGACCAACGGGCGTCACTTTTTCCTAAGCTGATCAAACCGTTCAAATCGAATCGGAAGCATCAGTTTGTGCGAAATTCTGACCAATTCCGGAAAAAAACTCCCATTTTCGCACCGTTCCGTTTGTTCAGAAGGGCATCCGGGGTGGGGTCGATATCATTTAAAAGCAGACGAGAAGGAGTGATTCTTTACTTCAATCATCATGCTCCCTTCTCTCCTCATCGTCCTTGCCTTTCTCCATTCTGCCAGCTGCACTCTAGACTTCGCAACATGCGATGGCGATGCGACTAAACGTAATTTGTGTTAATATTTGCCTAACTAACGTTAATTTGCTAACTAACCAGCAATCCTCATTATTCAGTTTGCTTCGTGACTGCGGACTGCTCGACGTCTGGCTATACGGGAACATTGGTATGCAACGGCGCGGCGAACACGCCCGTGCCTGCCGGTGGGAGTGTGCCTGGGTGCTGCGAGGGCGGCACTGCGTCGGGTGTTGTGGAGATGAACTGGTGAGTAGAGTTCGAAAGTCAACGAGTTATGGAACTAGGGACTAGCCCTATCCCATTCCGAGGGAACTAGATCCCTGCGAAGGAACCAGCGGTGAGCCATTTTCCAGCATCATTTGACGTTTTGTCTCATTATCATTCCGTTAATGTTTTAGTATTGATTTGTAGTGACCAAAGCCGTTTGCAGTTGCTCCCAAATGGCGGGGAATCCGAACGTAATGCTGTGTGGTTCGCCGTTCTTTACCAATGGACAGGTTTCGAAAATTATTTTTATTTTTATTTATTTTTATTTAATGAGATACATGTTTTCAGAAGAAAGCCATGTGCCCGGTCACGTGCGCTGCTGAAATTGTGAGTTTTATTGGTTTTATTCGAAATAAAGTTTGAAATAAATTGAAATAAATTTGCAATTCAGGCGCAAACGTTCGACTGTGCAATCTACATCGAAAACAGCGGATGGGTTTGTATAATTTATCAGAGTCACGGAACGATGATCGAACTATCTTCAGGTTGCTAGAGATATCGAAACCTGGTCTACAGGGAAAGGAAACACGGGAACGGCATACTCATACAGAAGGGTAATTGATCTTTTATTTGGGGTTTATTGCATTCTTTTTAAAAAATTCTTCAGATGGTCTCAGCATTCGCTAAGAAGAGCTGTTCTCTCATGCTCTACTCTTCACCCCTCGAGTCCCTCACTCCCAATCAGAAACCCGATGTAGTCTACACAGGGTTAGTTCAAGTTCTTCCTCGAATCAATAATCAATGCAGAATGGGAATGTATCCGACTGCTAATGAATTCATTTCAGAACTTCCGCAAGAAACTTCCTCGAAATCAGCAGCGTCTATCAGTACGCGAAATCGTTCAAGTGCCTTTGTACGTGATTCCGTTGTTCAAATTCTGAATCCATAACGAATAAACGTTTCAATTCGATCAGACAAGCCTATGGAGTGTTTACATCATTCAGGGTTCATCAGCTAGTGTCAAGTTCCCTTCTCGGCTCTTCCGCCCCAGATGTTAGTGTTATTCTGACTGTTTCCTTTCTTCTTCACGCTCCCTCTCAGTGTCATTTGAGTAATGGGGTCACTCTGACACTCTTGCCTCTTCTCTTCTTGTTTCTCGCACTGCTTCATATCTCAGTTTTTCATCTCTGAATAAGCAGTAGGGATGTCATATGAACAGAATGCTCTCTTCATTTCGCGTGTTCTCTCGCCTTTCTGACCGCCGAAATAATGTTTAAAATGAGGAGAGATTGTCTTCATTTGCCATCTCTGAATCAGCAGATATCATTGAGAGATGGATTGCGCCGATTTTCCGTGCGGAAGTTGTCCTTCCACCTTCACTTGCAAAGAAGACAGGCAGAAACACAGAAGAGAAGTGAGTTTTTCAATAATTACTCTTAGATCGGCCCAGTTCCAAGGAGAGTGCGAGTACAAGTTGCTATTCCAGGCGCATCAATCCATGTACTTCACTCGCGAGGGTCGTTGTGCTGTTTGTCGGAAGGGTCTAATCGATTTCTTCGAATTCTACGATCACTTCTTGCAAGTGAGTTATTACTGCTCTAAATTTCAGCATAAATGTGAGAGACTATTGATTAAAAGTACTCTTTGATCTACCCGCTTTCCCCCATGACCTTCTACTTTCCAACCCTTCACTTTCCACCTTTCCTGTGAAAGAGAACTGTCAGAGAGAGAGAGAGAGAGAGAGAGAGTACTTGTTGACACGACGGGTACAGATGTGCGCGTATCTAGAGACAAAGAAAGAAGTACTATGGATGTTGCTGTAAAAGGGGTCATTCGAGACATCATTTGGGAAAAACAAACCTCGATATAGTATCATAATAATTGATGAACCATTGTCATTCTACTTTTAGACTCACAAGTAGAGATGATAAAGGAAGAGTGAAAGGCAGGGTCTTCCTCTCCGCGCAACGAGGAATGAGAGGGAGAGGAAGAGTGAGAGGGAGGAGATTAACTCTTCCGGAAGAGTGAGAACTCTTCCGGAAGAGTAGATACGGGATTCGCTCGTTTTAAACCGATTTTTACTGGATTTCGTGCTATTGTGCTTAACATTTTCATAATTACCTTTCAAAAAGTATTTGCTGATACATTTGCATAGTCATTGGGATAGTTTTGTTTACTTCAATTGACGAGCGTTATCTTGAATTTAAGCGCTTGTTTAGGCTTAGGGAAAGATCCTGCTATGCAACTAAGCTACCCATAATGACTAGGAAAATAATCCCATGTCAGAAATCGTCTCATTCAAGCCAATTTGAAAGGCAACGGAGTCCTCATAATCATCGTTGATACGGTAAATTCGCACACATCTGATATCATGTTGAATTTTCAATTAGGAATGCCCTTATCATGAAATATGATCATTTGCTCAACCTTAAAATCAAAGTACGAGCGTTTAGCGTTTATCCTCATTCTACTCTTCCGGAAGAGTTGGAACTCTTCCGGAAGAGAGACCGCTCACTCTCACTCTTCCGGAAGGAATAATCCCTCTTCCCTCACTCTTCCCTCTTCCTTTATCTTCTCTACTCACAAGGAGAAGCACGACTTCATCATTCACATTGCCAATCGTCGTCTCGGATCATCGAATGTCAATAAGGTATCTCTTAGGGTTGGAGGTTCGGTATGTTATTTTGAGAGTATTTCGCAGAACACTGATGTTATCTTCGTCGGCATGTTCCTGTCATTCTTCTCTACAGATGCCAAGGATTACATGATCATTGTAAGACACATTTCAGCTTATTTAGCGAATAGACTGTTTTCAGGGGAATCTCTGTGATCTTCTCGACAAAACTCTTGCAAGCCTAACACCTTCAACCCATAGGAAGGAAGCAGACCGTGAAAACGAGCGAGGCAAACATGCTGAAGCAAATAGGTCCGGTGCTGTAGTCCCAAAGCCGCTGCTCACTCTTGATGACCCGCCGTCGCATATTGACCGGGGTACGTCATGCTTGGTCTCATCTGCTGAGCTTCGGGGATCTTCCCTGATCCCTGAATACAATCTCCTCTTCAGATTGGTGGAATGGCGAGGGCCCTGCTCGATGTCCCCGTGGGTGCCCTAATGATGGTAAAGTAGACTCAAATGCAGGCAGAGTGCGACATTACAAATCGGTAAGTTGAGAAATAACGTACCGCAGAGTCTCCTCCCAGACGAGTGAGTCGCGGAGGGTCGCGGAGGGTCGCCCAAGGTCGCTCCGACTTTGAGGGCGCTTTTGACCCCTTCAAAGTTTATAACTTTTTAGCTATTTTTGGCTACAAACCAAACAGACCATGCTCTATCGATTGGTGTTATCAGAACTTTGAATATCTCATTTGATCTTTGATCTATGAGCGGAGACGCTATTCCCCCTCTCATTTCAATCTACTCATTTCCATAACCCCTTGTCTGGAGAGAGAATGGATTAGCTCTCTATCATCTTGGTCGTTTGATCTGTCATTGATCAGTTGGCTCGTGTTCTCATTGTCAGAGATTGTTATTCATGACAACAGTGATCCTTAGGCGACTACAGTATACAGAAATGACAGAATGAGAAAGTGTAGGGTATCTGCCCCTTGTGACTTCCGTTCATTCGGTGGAAGCGGGACTGGCAATAGAGGTCAAACCTGCGAGTTATGCTGCTTTGGAAGAACACTCCAGATCATAAGCGAAGTTCTGGTACATCATGCATACAAGTGGTATGCATGATGTACCAGTTCACAGTAAATATCGATTACGATCATTGGCAACAAGGCGGGAGTTCGCGCACATCCACACTATCATGTCTGACCTCTATACCACAGTGAACAGAAATGACAGTATGAGAAAGTGTGGGGTTTGAAGATCGCTGGCTTGATCTCTATTGTCAGTCAAGAATAACAATCCCCCCTTCCACCGAATGAACGGAAGTCACAAGGGCAGATACCCTTCACTTTCTCATACTGTCATTTATGTATACTGTAGTCGCCTAAGGATCACTGTTGTCATGAATCACAATCTCTGAGAACTCCGAACGCACGAGCCAACTTATCAATGAGAGATCAAAAGACCAAGATGAGGGAGAGCTAATCCACTCTCTCCCCAGACAAGGGGTTATGGAAATGAGTAGAATGAAATGAGAGGGAGAACAGCGTCTCCGCTCATAGATCAAAGATCAAATGAGATATTCAAAGTTCTGATAACACCAATCGATAGAGCATGGTCTGTTTGGTTTGTAGCCAAAAATAGCCAAAAAGTTATAAACTTTGAAAGGGTCAAAAGCGCCCTCAAAGTCGGGGCGACCTTGGGCGACCCTCCGCGACCCTCCGCGACTCACTCGTCTGGGAGGAGACTCTGCGGTACGTTATTATGTGATTCTAGCTGAGCAGCGTCCACCAGTCTGGAAGTCATGAATTATGTGTACAAAAACTTCACGACAGTTTAGATGTTTTTAAATAATATCCATGAACCTCGGAATCAGTCTTTCACTTGCAGTACCACTACGGCAAATACTATGCGAAAGTGCAGAGGTCGAGAACAGTGCTCACAAGGTTCCTGGAAGTGAACTGGGGCGCACAGAAGAACGGTGAGGAATATAGTCAAACCGGATTAATTTAGCCCGCGAAATTCAGGAATGCGAGTGTGCACTTTGTGCAAGGGTGATCGCCGACTTCACGCCAACTACAAGAGTCGTAAGAGACTTCTCAAACATCAGAGAAAGGTTAATTGGACTCCTTCATTCGAATTTTTGAGCACCGAGATATTAAATTTTAAGAGACGTCTTTTTAGAAGCATCCAATTCAGTTCTTCAAGCTCGAGCGCGAATACGTGAAGATCACTGGAAAGAAGATGCAGGATCACCAGTTGAATGCGCTCGTTGTGAGTGTTTGAATGTCGTTTAAGCTTGGACAATTCATTTTAGTTTCCGTTTTTTACCGGCAAGAGCACATTGCCAAAAGAGATTTCGCAAGGTTCTCAAATGAGAGGAGAAAGGGTTCACAATGAGCATTTGTAGGCGTCCGCCAGTGAGTGACGACCGTCCTGAACAGTACTAATAATAACGATCCGACTTCTGATTGTTCGTGGTTGATGTTTTTTATAATCGTTGTCGTTTGCTATGGTTTGTTTCTCAATAAATCTCTGAAATTTTTCACAAAATGATTTGTCAGTCATTTCAAAGATGATACAAAAAAAAGTTCGACGGAAGGATCAAGAGGGATAGTTAACTTGAACTGAATTGAGTTGAATTGAGGAATGTGCTACTTCAAATGCGGTCGTATCTGACTACACAGTTCTAATCTCTCTTGCAGTTTAGTCTCTTGCAGTAAACCGAGTTCACTATGAGCGTTTATTCAAGCATCACAATATAGAAACAGTAGAATCATTCAACTTTAGTTCAATTTGTATGCATGGTTAAGCTTTACTCGATCCATGCAAAGAGGTTTCGAAAAGTGTCTCCAGAATTTTATATCGTTTTCGTAGACATCCGTTCGAAATTTGCCGTGAAGAATGGCAATGCTCAAACCCCGATTGCTGAATGAATAAACCTAAAAAAAACTCGCATTTTGAGCACAAAAAAATTGCAAAATTCACCTCGAGAGCTTCATCAGAAGCGCAGAATTTCACTGAGCGGATCGGGTCCGACTTTCTTTCGATGGTTAGACCGAAGCATAACTCGAGGAATTGTATCTCAACGCCCTTTTTCACGAGCACTCGGAAGTTCTCGAGCTTGCAACCTTCGAGCATGGCCTAAATGATTTGGAGTGAGTATGTTTTTGTAAACTTTCTAACCTCTCGGATAGCGCACAAATCTTCTGGTTTGATCGATCCGCAAACTTGATCGCTCTTCAGCGTTCGAACATTTTGAATCGAATTATTTATATTGGAAATATTCAACTGCGGCACGTTAAACAGTAGACCATTCTGATACAGTTTTGTTAAAATTATTTTCTGTCCTTTGAATAACGTACTCTGTGAACGATGAGCTTCTCAGCATTTAACTTGAATAAAACCTCGAAGAGTCGGTTGTGCTTCTTGGAAAGCATCATTAGATCATATTTCATGAGAAATTTTTTACCCGACTCGGCTTTGAGATGACATCAACGGATATTTGGTTGATATCAGTATTCACAGTCAGTGGATTCAACTCATCTGCAACTTCATCGAAGTCGGTGAATCGACGAAGATTCGATGGTATTTTGTCGGCCCTGACTACGCAATCATTCGCATTTATCTGAAATTTTGGAGTGAGTTGACCCTTGTAATACCAATTTACCTGAACATCTAACACGTCAATTTTGCTTCTGGTCATGAAGTAAAGTCTTTTGTTCAGCCGCGTTTTCAGACGAGTGGAATGATCAAGGTATTTCAGGATCTTGACTATCATTTCATTCGGTAGGTCAAGAAACGTCGTCTGAATATTGCACTTGCAGATGGTTTAACGTATTTGTTGTACAAAAACTCACTTTCACTGCACCGCCGGTTGAAGTGCCTTGTAGAGACATCATCCGTCCGTGATGAATTAGCGTGCAATAAGACAGCGAGTTAGAGCGAGAAAGATACATGTTCGCGTCGGTTTAGGCGTCAGGCGTCAAATTGATTCAATAACACCTGAAACCTAGGACGCTGACGGTGGATCAGATTTCAAGTGTATTCTAACAAATATTTGAATGTTTTTGAAAGTGAAGGAACAATTATGTTCAGCATCATTTCCTTGAACAAGCGCGTTGAAGGCGATGCGAGTAAGCAACATCAGATTACGTTGTGTAGAAGGTAAACGATGTTAAAACAAATTATGTTAAATCAGGCATCAGATTACGTTGCGGAAAAGGTAAGCGATGAAAACTATGTTAATTGTCTTCCTTGTCTTTTTTTCGATTTTGGTTCAATAAAAGATCTTTATAGATACCGAACATAAAACTGAAGATGAAAAAAATGGAAAAATTGGAATTAGAATTCATAAGTGTTTGCTTGCAAGCCGGCGGTTGTACCGTTGCAGATATCATCAAGTTTTGGACGTTGTTCGATTTCCGGCACACACTCAATCGTTCTGCAACTAGATTATGAAATACGTGAATTGCCCTCTTCATTTCACACACTCTAGGGTTGCAGGTTCGGTATCGGTATTATCGCACTCTCCAGACAGTTATGATGCGTTTATCGTCGCCGCACCCCCTGCGAGATAGGTCAGAATGACCTACTCAGGGGGGTCTAGAGAGGTGGAATGAGGGGTCAAATCCACGTTCTAAAGGGGTCTGGCGACGTGTCTCTCTCATTTCATCTCATTCGTCTTCCTCAAACCCCCCAACGCGGTGTCTCAGAACGTAGATTTGTCCCCTCATCCCACCTCTCCAGACCCCCCTGAGCAGGTCATTCTGACCTATCTCGCAGGGGGTGCGGCGACGATAAACGCACCATTAGAGACACGAAATATCATGCAAATGTGAGAGAGTCTCGTGCGGTATTACCGCATATGACGCCGTTCGCGTAAGAATCGAGCAAATCGGGGAGAGCTTGGCACAGCTCAAAATGTTCGATTCCCTCAAAGTATGTGATTTGGGGTTTTCGAGGGTGTTGATGATGAGGGAGACTTTCATTTTTCATTTTCGGCCTTCGTTGGCTCCAGACGACGTCGCGTCGAAATCACATTTTGCACTGCTCCTCAGCCCTCGAAAGCGCTAAAATTAAGCCAATATGGCCCCAGGGGTAGAATTGGGTGCTGATCACGCCTGTCAACTTCATTTTTCATGAATTTCAAAAATGATTTTTAAAAATGGAAGTTTTCATAGAGGCCCGTGCAGGCAGAGTGACCTACATAGATCGATCGGGCATAACGAGAGGATTTCAAATCTGTGCTTAAATTCGCAATTGGGCTCGCCGTTTTCAATTGGGGAGTGAGATAGTGAATCGAGATAGCGGGTGAAATCGCACGTAATCCTCTTGTTTACACGCTTTCCTTCCCTCGACTGAGAGGGACGAGGCGAGAGAGCATGGGGAATAGAGAGAGCGCAGACAGGCAGAGAGGCGAGACTCGAGGTAGATCAAGGGAGAGAGGAGCAAAGGAGGGAGATGGGAAGAGGTCAACGTGTAAACAAGTGGGGGACGTGAGATTCCACCCGCGATTTCGACTCACTATTTCACTCCCCAATTGAAAACGGCGAGCCCGATTTCGGATTTAAGCACAGATTGGAAATCCTCTCGTTATGCCCGATCGATCTATGTAGGTCACTCTGCCTGCACGGGCCTCTATGAAAACTTCCATTTTTAAAAATAATTATTGAAATTCATGAAAAATGAAGTTGTCAGGCGTGATCAGCACGCAATTCTACCCCTGGGGCCATATTGGCTTAATTTTAGCGCTTTCGAGTGCTGAGGAGCAGTGCAAAATGCGATTTCGACGCGACGTCGTCTGGAGCCAACGAAGGACGAAAATGAAAAATGAAAGTCTCCCTCATCATCAGCACCCTCGAAAACCCCAAATCACGTACTTTGAGGGAATCGAACTTTTTGAGCTGTGCCAGCCATTGCTCGACTCTTACGCGAACGGCGTCATATTGCGGTATTACCGATGCCGAACCTGCAACCCTAACTCTCCCTCGCCTCTCTGACCACCATTGGAAACGATACTCACCTTTCCCGTTCCTCCCTAGTCTTCCGATCCTTCATACGTTGCAACTGTTCTACTTGCTCTCTGTGCGCTTGCTGGATGTATCTGTCCACGCGACTCAAGCGAATGCGCTCTTTGTCACGAACCAGGGGTGAGGAGAGATCAAGAGACGCAAGGATACTCTAAGCAATTCTCATCAGTTCTCCCTTTTTACATATGGATTAACTAAACAGAGAAGTATTAAGAAGGCAGTTGTACTTTTCGCCCGGGCTTCTCTCTATCAATGAATCGTTCTGAGGAAGCGGTGGGCATGGTCAGAGACCACAACGTGATTGATCGAACTCATCGCGATAGCTAGTTTGTGGTCCTAATTATACCTATAGGGCCAAATAAGACCACGCTTTTCACCGATTGTCGATACCTCATCTCAGAATCGAGTAAAATGTAGTGACCCAATATCCCCTCAAAGTGGGCGGAGCTTAGTGTCTCTAGGCATGGTAGAATACTTTCTTGCGATTTTTGAAGTTAATGAAAAGGGAGAAAAAGCAGAGAAGTGCCAATTTTAACCTTGCAAATTCGCCGAGGATTTTACCATAACCTTTCTCAGCACTAACCCTGACTTGTGCATAATATTCGTCGACTCGCCTCCACTCCCACACCATCTCAGCGGGCGTCATGGAAGGTTCAATGGGCATCGGAAGTTCTGCATTTCTGAAAAAGTTTGGATTAAAAAAATTTGAAAGTGGATCAGGGAAGTCTCGAAAGCCTGCCTGTTCGAAATTATCAGCCTAACTCTTCACTGCTAACGTTAGATTTAAGCAATAAAACTTTTTTCAGTTCGAATAAAATCATAAGCGTGAAATGAGAACGAAGGGGGAAAAAGGTCTAGAAATGAAGGTCGGCCACCTCGCTTGCTCGCTTCTCCATCGCAATCTGTCCTCCGCTTCCACGATCAGCTTGCATTCTTGCATGTGGTAGGCTCGGAGAAACTGCTCGATGCGATAGGAACGCTCCCTCTCCTCGCCTGCTAGCTCGCATTTCTGAACGCCCTGAAAGTTCTAGTGGCTCGATGATTCCCGTCATTGTAGAAGATGACCAGAGTGTGAACTATCTATCCTTCCCGTTGACGCGCTGACCACACTAATAAGACCCAAACAAGTGGCATGAATGAGTGGCATGAAACACGACTTCACAGACAGCAGGCCAGGGGATATGAGAATTGATGTCTTCTGGTGACGTATGTATTTTATTTTCATACACACAATTCCGCTGTTATGTGTGTTAATTTGTGAGTATTTTTATTGATACCTTGTATAAGAGCTGTTCGAATTCCCGAATAGCGTCCCCGAATTGTTCCGTCCACTCATCGATTGAAGATTGAGTTGGTTGTTCGTATCTCTCTAATCGGTAGTTGATGTTGCCCATTACGTCTGGAAAGTAGAGGAGGAGGAGGAGGTGGGTTAAAGCCTCTAGGAGGGGAAGGAATGGGCGAGTTAATGACAGGCATACGCATTTCGGTTGCCATAGCAGGGAGGAGCCTCGAGTTCGACATACGAGCGGTAAGCGTCCATCTCTCTTCGCTGTTTCGAAGAAGAGTTCGAGACAACAACACTAGTAGACGGGATCAAATGTCCACACACGGAGGTACCTCATTAGAGACAGGGGCCGAGAGGAGGCTTGAGAAAGCGCCTATTAGAGCAAGGGGACTTGTAATTAGGAGATTAGGATTGGAGAGGCAAATGCCGAAGATGATTGAAGGGTCTTCGCTTCCATACCTCTTACTACTGAATAGAGTTCTCTTCTTGGAATTTGATTGGATTAAGAATTAAATTGGAATTCCAATAACTCTACATTCCTCTCACTCTCTCGTCAAAAGAACAGTCAACACTCTTTGTTCGCTTGTTGGAATTCAGGAATTCCATTCCATCAAGAACCCTACTACAGAAGCCATATCCGACGGAGAAGCAGATCAAGACAGGGTGTAAATGAAACAACATTTTCTCGTGTAGATGTACCGTTATCATCTAAAGATCAAGCAGAGTGCATCGAGGATCCTGAACCCCTCGTCTATTCTTCCTTCCAGTTATCTTGCAGGTAAAATTAGGTCATTATGCAATTTTTCCTAAATAAATCTTCACGTCATATCCGAGTCTTTTATCTGTGAGAGAAACGGCAATCGGTTCTTCCCTTCGGAATCTTCACTTCTTCGTATTAGAAGTCGCGTCGGCTCCGCTCGAGGAATCCTCGTTTCTGAAACAAAGTGGATAATTCGAACCCTTTCACATCAACATCCCAGCAGCTTTTTTCTCACCCTGTGCAAGAGTTTCTCATTTTTTCACTGCTTCTCTTCCGCTTCTTCAGGATGAGCAGCTGAACATGGTTGAATTGGACGGAGAGTTCGAAATACGGGCCACCGTCTCTTCATTTCGTACACTCTCTCGCTTTCTCTGACCGGTGAGAGAGTGTGTGAAATGAAGAGACGGTGACCTTTATTTAGCAGTAGACTCACAGTAACGATGCCAACACCGGCAAGAACAACGCATAGGGCTCCGACCGCACTCAATACTATGATCAGCGATGTTTGCGACTGAAATGTTTCTTTTTATGCTTATAAATAATGCTTCATACTTCAGTCACTGGTATGTCTCCCTTGGCCTTGGGCGATAGTGTTGCGTCAGGAACACTATCATCCTTAGCCTCGGAAGACGGCGTAGTTGTAGTTGGGACTGAATTAATGATTTTTCTTAGATCTTGTCTGATGATCTCACACCTTTCACCGGTTCGTGAGGAACAGTTGTAGACGTAGTTGGGACTGAATTACTGCATTAATTGCACTCAGGATTGATCTTTGATCTCTCACCTTTTGCCGGTTCTGTGGAGGGCATGATAATCACAGTAGGCGCCGTTGGAGTTGTCTTGACTGCATTGAAGAACATTGATTGACCTATTTTGGATAGTTAGTATTTTTTACATCTATTCTCCTGTCTCACCTTCGGCGCAAGTGAATGTCGGTCGCAAGAGTTCATTGGCAATAATTTGATCTCCAGCTTTCCATCCCTTGCCTTGATCACATTCGAAAGAATCGTATTGATTTGTCGAATTGAATAATCTTAGAGTTTATTATGATAGCTCTTCGAGGTTAGTTCATCAGCCTGCAAGCTACAGCAAACAATCTCACTTGATCGGTCTCCGCTTATCTCCGATACTGTCACATTTCACTGTAAGTATTTTACTTTCCAAATTGAAGGTGATCTGGAATGGAGAACTGTGAATCTAGTTGAATGACGTTCTCACGTTCAAGAGTGAGACGCGGTCGATGATTTGTTCGTCGAATGTACAGGGAGATTTCCCTCAAAATCGTGTGTTGTTGTTGATTCCTTCAGCGAAAATCACTCTACAAAGCGAGAAAAAAGTACCGAATATGCACTCGAAATGCTGTTCAGTGAAAACGTCTTTCGTGAGTGTCACTCCATCTCCCGTCCATCCCTCGTTCAACGTGCACTGCGCATGCTCCCAGCCACAAATCGCCCATTGTTTCTGAACAGCATTTTCGTCCTCGAATGCGGATTAGCAACGCACATCATGTCGAAATCTTTCTCTTTGCATTTGACCATAGTTTTGAACGCATCGTACCAGACTGATGGGGTAACACCGAGCGCATCTCCCTGCTTCTTGGGATATGCTGTGGTCAACGCGCAATCTGTAAATGGCTCTTGGATTAGATCCACTTGCAAGTAGAACCATTAAAATAGAACCATTCTTCAACGATTCTATGAAGAGGAAATGGCAAAATCATTCAATATCTCAATCACTATATGCAGTTTGTCACTCAAACGGCACTTGTAGATAATTCATTGAAGATAGGGTGCATCACTGACATTCAACGCAGGCAAATTCCAATGGTATTGATGCTTCGGCAATCTTCGTATCGCCATCCTTCCATCCCTCTGTTTCATCACAAGTGAGAGAGGCGTACCGCTTTGAGTGAACTCTGAGGTTGAAATTTCCGACATTTCGAACAAACATTTCAACTGACTCTATCGCCATCAGAAATCTATACTCATGAAGGCTTGGACCTTTTGAAAGCTTTGAATAGAATTTCCCTCCACCGATGCAATTCATTTTCTTTTTATTTTCCTGCCAAGAAACAGGAAACAATGACTGAAAATGATAATATGCTTCTCAACAAAAGTTGGTAAACGAACTTTCTGCAAAGAGCACGGACGATCTGGAAGAGAAACGATTATTTTTCAAATTAATTAAGATATTTGATAAATTAATTTTGAATAAAGCTCACATTTGCACTCAAATTGCAGTGGTGAGGAGGCTGGTGCAATCTTTTCGCCGGTTGATTTCAGAATCCATCCTTGAACCTTATCACATCTCAGACTATCATATCGTTTTGAGCCGACACTGCAGAAGCGTTTGTACAGTTGACACAACTCAAAGTCGTCCCAAAACTGACACAATATCTCTGCGCACGTCCCGGATGCTGCTGCACAACATGTCAGCGGAGGGATGATATAGTCCAGCATATCCTTCGAATTTCAATTCTTGCGCGAGATTTTGATGGGACGGTAAGAGCTCAATTGAGCAGGGTGGTGGCACTGAATGAAACAACATTTGCGTGAAAACAGAGCAATGTTACCTTGACTGCACTCGAAATGTACTTGCATCGTATCAGGGTTTGGCAGATTCTTCCAATCGACCGAACGCCAACCAATCAACGGCCCATCGCTCGACGTCCATCCTTTCAGCGAGCATTTCACTTCACTTGTTGCAATATGGGCTCCAGCATAGCTAAAATCAGTTAATCTAGAGTTGCTAAGAGTCCGTTTACTCACTAAAGATTGGAGGAAGGGTCAGCACAAGATATTTTGAAACCGTCGTGTATTCCATCTTCAGTCTTCTGCACTTTGAGACCGGTGCCAGCGAAATCACAATCTGTTCATGCGCTCGTATTAAACAAAATCTTTCGTTAGTAGAAAACACCGGATCTTTCGTTAGTGGAAAACGCTGTGTCGAAGCTGAATTACTTTGAATGCACTTACATTTCTTGCATGTTGGATACAATGGAGTGTAGGCGGATTTCGAAAGCTCGTTTGCTGCTAACCATCTACCGGTTCTGCTGCATGTGAGGGACGGCAGCAAATGTTCTCTACCACCAAACGATGTGCTGCAAAAAAGTCAGTTATGTACGCATCACGATGTTCAAATTTACCTGATCGCCGATAGCTCATTGCCAGCACTGCGGCATTTGAGTGTTCTGGTGGCGTGGTTGTATTGTAATTCAACAGATGGAGGGAGAACGCAGGCTGAAATGCGAGCATTACTGTTGATACACTGGAATAATGCTTACATTCAACACACGCAGCGATTTCCACTTGCGAAGTGGCCTTGCCGAGCGGGGAGCCAACGCTGAGCTCATGTTGGGCTTGCCATCCAACAACTTTATCACACTTGATCGATTTAAAAAGTGATTCAGAAGTGTATTCGATTGATTTCAATCTGAATCAAGATGATAGCTTCTTCATTTAGGAGACCATCCACGAGAGAACGTAACAACTGCGCAGGGTCCACGGATGGGCAAAACTCGGAAAAATCCCATAAGCTGGCGCTGATATAAGGGTCCCGAGGGCTGATCGCAGGCACCCATAGCTAAGCTCCAGAGTTGATATTGGGGAACTTTCAGACTTGCACCCTGTTTTGAGGTGAAAAATAGATGTTTTCCAAATGATTTGGTAAGCACCTTGTCCACCCTAGTTTTTCGCGTAGATTCCGAAAATCGACATCCCGAAGCCCGAAAATGCCATACAAAAAAGTTATGACCGAAAAACGAATTTTTAAGGTCCAAAAAGTAACTAAAAGCGCTGTAACTCTCTCTAGAAAAATAACCTTTTCCCTGGTTGACATTTTTCGAAACTTCAGATGGTACTGCAAATTGTGGAATTTTTTCAGATTTTTAGAAATGCGGCTTCATGTTTAGATTTTGGCCGGAAGTTTGCGAGTCATGTCCATTTGAGAAGCAAACCATTACATTATGGTGCTGAATCGCTTCCAAATGACCGGAACTGCTGAGCAAACACTACCAATAAAACCAAGAAA
>LS511435.1:910130-950153 GCA_900490845.1 Pristionchus japonicus | reverse complement strand
TTTCTTGGTTTTATTGGTAGTGTTTGCTCAGCAGTTCCGGTCATTTGGAAGCGATTCAGCACCATAATGTAATGGTTTGCTTCTCAAATGGACATGACTCGCAAACTTCCGGCCAAAATCTAAACATGAAGCCGCATTTCTAAAAATCTGAAAAAATTCCACAATTTGCAGTACCATCTGAAGTTTCGAAAAATGTCAATCAGGGAAAAGGTTATTTTTCTAGAGAGAGTTACAGCGCTTTTAGTTACTTTTTGGACCTTAAAAATTCGTTTTTCGGTCATAACTTTTTTGTATGGCATTTTCAGGCTTCGGGATGTCGATTTTCGGAATCTACGCGAAAAACTAGGGTGGACAAGGTGCTTACCAAATCATTTGGAAAACATCTATTTTTCACCTCAAAACAGGGTGCAAGTCTGAAAGTTCCCCAATATCAACTCTGGAGCTTAGCTATGGGTGCCTGCGATCAGCCCTCGGGACCCTTATATCAGCGCCAGCTTATGGGATTTTTCCGAGTTTTGCCCATCCGTGGACCTGTTCCACTCTCTCGTGGATGGTCTCTTAGTATAATAGACACATCCCAATGCTCACTCACGTGATTGATGCAAAATTGTCGTTTATGGGTGCACAAGTTACCGTCTTGTTAGCACTGTCGAAGTGAATCTGTGAACGAATACCTTCACGATTACAACAATAATCACTGTGAAATGCATAAATGCCGCAATGCTTCCGATGAAAATGTATGCAGACGAGATTAGATTGAATGAACGTTGTATATAGAACCACTGGCGACAGAGCGAGCTAATCGAATCCCTATCTCACTCATTCCACACTCCGTCGTTCCCTCACACTGTCGCGCGGTCGGTGTGAGGAATGAATGATCACTTCTCGATCGTTCACTCGACTACAGTACCTGTTCAGCCTTAACTCCCGTGATGAGCGACGGATCACATGGCTTCACCGCATCTGAACAGGTTCGATACCGTAATCTCGAGTTACGGTATACTACTGTACCTGCAACAACGAATAGTGCGCACAACAGCAGGAGCATCGTGTGAGGTCGCATCCTGCAATCGACAACTGGCTTTTCAGGGCTACTGTGTAGGATTACGGTATAAAATACGGTACTGTGGGGTAAGGGGGTGTGGCATTTACCTCTGATTCGACGGAGAAGAGCGGGGTTAACCACTCGGGACGAAGGAGGAGTGCGCGAATGGAAGAAGGAGGAGTAGAGAGAGGACTTTTTGAGATGCAAATTGACCATTGCCTTACTAATGAAAATGGAGATTTGAATGCAAATGATAAATGAAGGAAATTCACTGAATTTTTCAGTAATGAATGGTTTAAGTTTCTTTCTCATCACGATTATTTCCATCTAATTAGTTCTCATTACTGATTGCATCTCAATTCTGGAGCACGTGTGAATGCTTCCTCAAGCACCAGCTCCACTCTCCACTTCATTACTCTGCACGTCTGATAAGCTCACTCGCTCTCGGAGATTTTCACAAATTTGTCGAGACTTCGAGTTCATATTAGCTCAGAATACACATTGTTTCTCGTAAATTATCCGAGTCTTTTATCTGTGAGAGAAACGACAATCGGTTCTTCCTTTCGGAATCTTCACTGCTTCATATTGGAAGAAGCGTCTGCGCCGCTCGAGGTATCCTCGTTTCTGAAACAAGCAAACCTTATTTTTATCCCTATGGAACGCTCTTGGAACGAACAAAGTATGAAGCAGAAAAATCTCACCCTTTGTAGTTGTTCTTAATTTTGTCGCTTATTTTTGCGGCCTTTTCACTGTTTCTCTTCCGCTTCTTCAGGATGAACAGCTGAATGATGTTGGATCAGACGCGTAACGTGACGCGTCGCGTCGCGGACGCGTCACGCGTTACGGCGGTATGAAACTCACAGTGACGACGCCAGCGCCGACAAGGACAACGCACAGGGCTCCGATCGCACCGAATACTACGATCAACGATGCTTGCGACTGGAAAATGTATGATCAACTCTGTTGATACAATTCGTGAATGTTCACATACTTCAGCCACTGGAATGTCTGCCTTGGCCTTGGGCGATAGCGTTGCGCCAGGAACACTATCCTCAGGTACAGTTGGAGCGAGAACCGTAGTTGTAGTTGGGGCTGAATGATTGAATTTCCTTAGATCCTGACTGATCTTTGATCTATCACCTTTCATCGGTTCAGTGGATGGTACGATAATCACATGAGTTGTCGTTGTAGCTGTTTTGACTGCAATGAAGAGCATACATTTATCCATTTTGGATTTAAATTATTTTTTTCTATCTATTTTCCTGGCTCACCTTCGACGCAAGTGAAAGTCGGTCGCAAGAAGGAATTGGCAATAAATTGATCCCCCGCTTTCCATCCCTTGCTCTCATCACATTCGAGAGAGTCGTATTGATTTGAGAGCAATCTGAGGATGTTTTTTTTTAATATGCAAATATGGTTCATTCTTTTAGAAATAAAAAAAACTCACTTTATTTGTCTCTGCATATTTCCGGTACTGTGACAGGTCAGCTTCTTATTACTGGTGATCTGGAATGGTGAGGCGTGACTTAATGGTATTCCTCAACTTTCTAACGTTCAAGAGTGAAACGCCGTCGATAACGTCTTCGTCGAATGTACAGGGATACGGGGCTGAAATGCGGCACATTCGTTCAAGGGGAACCGAGAGAACCGTACCCAGTCTGCACTCGAAATGCTGAGACGCGTAAACGTCCTTCGTCAGCGACACTCCAGATGCCGTCCATCCCTCGTTGAGCGTGCAGCTCGCATGATTTCCAACCACACGTCGCCCTTTGTTTCTGAAAAGGAGCAAAAGTTGCAAATTGAAGTTACATTTCAGCGTAGTTTCCCATGTAATAGAGAATATATTCATAGAGAAATGTAATAGAGAAATGAGAATATATCGCAGAATATATATATATTGTTCGATCTGCGAACTTGACTCACATCATTTCGTAACCTTTTGCTTCCACACATACGGCAGAAGTTTCGAATTCATATTTGTGGAGCAATGCGACTACTAAAATCGTATTTCCTTCCGTCTTTGGTTTATCGGTGGTCACTTCGCAATCTGAAAATAGCTTGTTGAGTAGAGATTTTGACGATACCTTTCTTTAATCAGCTTTCGAAGTATGGAAGCGAAATGACAAAACAACTGATGTTCACCGTCGATCTGTTCAGCTTGTCTATCAAAATACTGTTTTACTGTCCGCTCTTTTATGTAAAAAGTCAAAAGAAAAATATTATGGACATTTAACGCAGTCGAAATCCATCGGAATTGATGCGTCCGCAATCCTCGTATCGCCATCCTTCCATCCCTCAGTTTCGTTGCAAGTGAGAGAAGCGTATCGCGTCGAGTCGATTCTGAAGTCAAACTTCTCCCCATGTCACCAGAAACTGCACTGACTCTATCGCCATCAGATATTTGTGCAACTTATCGCCTCCACCATCGCAAGTCAGTTTCTTCATAGAATTTTTAGAACCCCTCATTGCATAATCTTTTGTTTGCCAAGACTGCAAATTATCTAATAATTCATAAGAATAAGTATATAATCAAACCTCTGCAAGTCGCTGCAAAGAACACGGAGGAACTGAAAAAAGATTGATTAATACAATATAATTAATTAAAATATTTTTTGATAATGCTGAATAAGCTCACATTTGCACTCCAATTGCAACGGCGAAGAAGCGTTTGCAATCTTCTTTCTTTCGTAGTTATCTCGCACAGTCCATCCTTTCACCGGGTCGCATTGTAGGCCGTCAAATCGCTTTGAGTCGACCCTGCGAGATCTTTAGTGCGGATTTTCAAAAATAAATCAAATTTGAATTCCCGCACTTTTTCACATCTGTTCTCAGTTGAGCAATCGATACGTCCATGTCCAAAGCAAAATCTCAAGTTGGTTGCTCGACTGGGAACAAAAACGTGCGGGGACTCAAATACTGACAAGGGTGGAGGGGGGAGCTTTACGCGACTCCGAATTCAGCCACGAACTCACACGATATCTCTCCGAACGCTGCGGATGCTGCTGCATCGCATATCAACGGAGGGCTGGTAGATCCGGTAATCAGTATCGTATTCCAATTCTTGGGCAAGGTTTTGGTGGGACGGTAAGAGCTTAAAAGAGCACGGTGGTGGCACTGGAATTGGCAATATTAGTGTCACAACACAGGACAATACAACCTTGACTGCACTCGAAATGCACTCGCGGGGTTTTGAAGAATCGCGTTCCATCCCAGTCGACCGAGCGCCAACCAACCAACGGCCCGTCACTAGACGTCCATCCTTTCAGCGAGCAGTTCACCTCATTTGATGCAATATGAGCTCCAGCATAGCTAAAATCACGTCAGGTAGAGCTCCCTACGACACCGCTTACTCACTAGAGATTGGACGCGGGATCAGCACAAGATATTTTGAAACCATCGTCAAATCCGTCTTCAGTCCTGCGCACTTTGAGACCGGTTCCGTCGAAGTCGCAATCTGAGCATGCGTTCGCATTAGACGTACACAATGTTGACGAAAAATTGCACTTTTCACTCACATTTCACGCATCGTAGACCAATCACCATATCATAGGCGGGCCGAACCTTCGATTTGCCAAACATCCATCTACCGGCTCGGTCACAAGTCACGGACGGGAACAAGAGTTCCTGTTGGTCTAAAGGCATTCTGAAAACAGCAAGAATGAATGCGTTTACAATAGTAGAGTTCGAAATACTATTCGCCGTCTCTTCATAATATACACTGAGAGAAAGTGTGAAAATGGAGAGTCGGCGACCAGCATTTCGAACGCTAAGATTAGACTTGCTTCACTGCCGATAGCGCATTTCCAGAACTGGGACATTTGAGTGTTCTGGTCGCGCGATCGTATTGTAATTCATTAGATTGAGGGGGGACGCAGGCTGAAATTCGACTAGGACTGTCAGAAGTTGAAACACTAGAACAATGCTTACATTCCACGCACGCAGCGATTTCCACTTGAGAAGTGGCCTTGCCGAGCGGGGAGTAAGCGCCGTACTCATGTTGGGCTTGCCATCCATCAACGTCATCACATTTGATCGATTTGAAATTTCGGTTTAGAAGTGAAGTATCTTGATTCTCGATTGTTTTCAATCTGAAAAGGGAAATCGTCTTGATCGACTCATCAAAATGCCCACTCACTTAATTGATGCAAAATTGTCGTTTATGGGTGCACAAGTTAGCGTCTTGTTAGCACTGTCGAAGTGAATCTGTCAATAGAATATTATCATAATCACATAAATAATGCTTAACGGGTCAGATGGAAATTTTTGACGATTAGACGAGATGCAATCAACGTTTTGCAAAGAACCTGCATCACTCATTGCATCACTATCTCAATTATCTCTCACTCATCCCTCCCTCACACTATCGCGCGGTCGGTGTGAGGAATGAATGATTATTTCTCGATCGCTCAATACCGTACCTGATCAGCCTTGACTCCCGTGATGAGCGACGGATCACATGGCTTCACCGCATCTGAACAGGGTCGATACCGTAATCTCGAGTTACGGTATGCTACCGTACCTGCAGCAACGAGTAGTGCGCATAACAGCAGAAGTATCGTGTGAGGTCGCATCCTGCAATCGACAACTGGCTTTTCAGTGCTACAGTAGGAGTAGAAGGGTTACGGTACAATGGCAAGAATTCGGTAGTGCGGGACAAGGGCGTGGTATTTACCTCTGATTCGTCGGAGAAGAGCGGGGTTGACCACTCGGGACGAATGAGGAGTGCGCGAATGGAAGAAGGAGGAGTAGAGAGAGGACTTTTATTGCCTTTTTGAGATGCAAATTGACCATTGTCTTACTAATGAAAATCGAGATTTGAATGCAAATGATAAATGAAGGAAATTCACTGAATTTTTCAGTAATTAATGCTTTAAGTTTCTTTCTCATCACGATTATTTCCATCTAATTAGTTCCCCTTACTGATTGCATCTCAATTCGGGAAGAGGAAGCACGTGTGAATGACTCGTTCAAGCACCAGCTGCACTCTCCACCTCATTACTCTCCTCTTTTAGCGTGCTCTCTCGTCTCTCTGACAGGATTTAGTCCAGATAGCCCAATGAGTGAATGAGAAGAAGCATAATCTCGCTTCTCCTTCCCTCCAGCCGTTTCCGTTTCCCCACGTGCGGTAATCTGAATGCGTCTCGCCATGTTTAATGAGGCCGATGGACATTCGGGAATGGTTCGAAAGGGATGCAAAAGACTGATGATTCAAGATTTATTTTCAATTTCGGTTCTTCTACTACCGTAACTGAACCAGTCTCCTTCCCATATTTGTTGTCCCACCCATCTCATCATCTTGTAACCCGACACCTCACTGTTGTGCCCACCTGAGGCCCTCTCTTGCATAATGATTATCCCTTGCTTCTCACTCTCTCCCTTAATCATCCCAATCCTTCTGGATGATTGACTGACATCCGATATCTTAGGGGAGAAGAGATACAGGGCAAATACGATAGGCCTCTCCGAGTGAAAGGATTACAGTGCGCGATCGGGCATTGGATTCTGGATTACACTTCACAGTTTTCTGCGAAAGTGAAGACCGGGAAAGAGTAATAGTCGAACATTGTCTGGTTATCAACAGTTTGAGCATCTTGTGTTACGCAACAGTCAATTATGATTGCCTATCACTGATCTAATCAGCTCCACAATCAGTTGAGGACACCCTTATCACCCACCAGTTGCGCCATTCCTCATTCTCCTTGACATCCATATCCGATCTGTCATCTCTTTGTCTCATCACTCCTTCTTCCCTCAATCTCTCTCCATTCAACAAGCATCTTCTTCAGTCACAGCGAATGAGAGAACGTATGGATGGGAGAGAATCAATTCCTCACCCCCAGGCAGGTGTCCGCATCTCTATTAGTGGTTCTGTCCTCATAATTGGTTCATTCACACCCTCCCTCTCTCCACTTCCTCTTCATCATATGGAGGATACTCAACCACTAATATGTTGTTGCTCAATGCGAGTCGAGATCATTGTTAGGCGTGGAAGCAGAGGGAAGAGATAGAGTAATCGTGGCATTGATAATCCTGAAAAGTTCATTTATTTTATTGTTTTGCCGGCAATTAGTGACCATTCACAGTGAGGAATCATTACAGTAGATGGTGGAGTGGCGAAACATAGTCGGAACAAGATTCACCCGTCTGTGACTAGTGGGTTTCCCACCAATCGGTGTATTTTTCAAAGGGGAAATACCATTCGAGAATGAGATGTTTTCCAATCGCACCTCGATCGCTGGTTAAAATAATCAAAAAACGTCAAGCCATTTAACCCAATCAGTAAACTCTTCCTCTCTTCCCCTCATTAATCTTCGGTCCCGTCTGTCATCACTTATTAGATTACGCAGTTAGAAGAGCGGTCTCTTTTCTCTTCTCGAGTCGTAAAATATCTCCCCAAGGATGAGACAATCAGAAAGGGGAGGAGAGAGTCTCTCCACTCTCTTCATATCCCATACTCTCTCGCCTTCTCTGACCGTCTGACAATTTCTCCAAAGAAGAACACCAAAGAGAAGCGCCCTTCTCCCGACACCCATTTATGATCTCGAATTACCCCGCAAGAAGAGGTCGACTACTGTTACAATCGGTCTTAGACGCATGATGAGTACCGTAATTCCGAGGTCCCTGAGGGGTTACTGAATCTTACGGTTCCCTCATTCTAGACCCATAAATTTCACCACTTGTCTTCGATCAGTCGTTGGAATTGACAAAAGATGGGCCCGAAAAGGAGCTAGACTCTCTATCCTGTCGAATCATTCTCTCATTCATCACTCCCCACAGTGTCGGCATGCAAATGACTAAGAGGGTCGTCTTTTATCCTGTCATTCCTTCCTTAGACAGAGAAGAGACAGTGATGGATTCATTACATCGAATCCATTAGCAGGAAAGAGACAAAGGAGGAAGGAGCTCAATGAATAAGGGATGCCAATCGGAAGCTATTTCATCTGTAATCATTACTGATTCCTCCATTCCTGAACATGATTGAAATCCCGAAAGGGTAATAAAAGCATGTTTTCTGTTCTCCTATCCATATCAGATACCAATGGTCATTTGCTCCGTGCCAACACCCCGTTATCTCGACAACTGTTCCCATTAGTTTCCCTCACCATTTAACAGCCGTCCTGTGTCATATTCTCAACAGGTGCTAATCGGGAAGAAGACTCCCTCCCCTATCTCGTTAGACAGAGCGAGAGAACAGGTGGAACTGAGAGAGTCTTCCTCTCCTTCTCTCCATTGTTCCTGTCTGCGAGTATCGAGTGACTCGAGAGAGGGAAATGAATTACGACACGATCAGTTATCTCCAGCTGTGAGTGACCCCCTCCTAACCTAGAAGGATAGGGTTACGGAGGTGTTCCCTAGGCAAGAGAAGCGTAGTGGTAATTAAGAAATGCAAGTCATCAATTTTTGTTGTTGTTGAGTCAGTGCCGAGGGCTGATCGAAATCGTCGTGAGTCCGAAGGTAAAAAGGCGATGCGAAACACATTCGAGTCGCTGTTTGCATGATGTTGCGCAATTTGAAACAAATCAGATTATGAACTGTGTGTGAGACACTTCAGCCTATCAGTTACGGATACAGTGCTATGTAATTAAAAAAATCAATATGTGGGAGGAATCATGGAGCAAGAATATTTTATAAGTTCTGGGGTAATAGGAAGGAGGAAATCGTACTCAGTTCACGTCAGAGAAAATGTAAGAATTTCGACACACAACCGAGAATACGATTAAGCCCAATCGATCTGTTACAGCGTCAGTATCCCCAGTGATACTACCTCTACTTTTCTCCCCGGTAGGTCTGCCTGCGAGATAGCCTGGGAAACGGGGAGAGCGCTCCCTCTATCCTGAGAAATGAGTGAGCGCACCTGGTGGCAGACAACTGAGGATTACTTGCTGGTGGACACGATTTAAGGACTCATTAATTAGGGGAATGAGGGAGGAGAGGAGGGTAGTTATCAGAAGGAACGATTATGAGATGTCGAGAATGAGGAAGATTGGCTCCAGCTGGGGACAGATATTGGTTCTGATACAGTAGGTTTGATAGGCTATAGGCAAATGCATGGAAAGTGTTGCTCTTATTGATAGTCCATGGAACATAAGCTATTGATACACTTCCTATTGATAGCCTGACTGATACCAAATCTCGAGTGGTTCTCAATTTGCATATCACTAGACGGATTTATGGAGCGCAAATAGTGAACACGTGTGTGTGTGTGTGAGGGAAGAAGATGGATTGCTTCTCATTGACTCTGAGACTGGAGGGAGGACTCTTTCTAGACAGACGGAGCGAGAGAGTGTGTGGATTGAGGAGAGTGAGGGGATGAATGATCAATGTTAGCTTAGGTGTGTTCACTACTTCACGCGATTTAGGCAAGCAGAGCAGATTAGTGAGTCAATATCCCCTCAGGCAGATTGGATGCAACACTGACAAGTTGTCAGTGACAACACTTCTCCCCCAGAAAAAAAGAAATCCAAACTCAAACGATCCCAATGAAACAATACAAGTCAGATTGATAGATCATATTTATCACGATTCAATACGGGGCTACATTACTCGTTTTCTTCATACTCTGCGCAGATCTTTGTTGGAATGTCACAGTTTCTTGGCTTGATTCATTGATTAGAAGAAGCCTTGGATGAAGTCAACGATTCGAGAAGGATAGGAGGAAGAAGAGGAAGATGAGGAGAAGGATGAAGAGAGATGAACGGTCTGTAATGAGTGAAATGAGGGTCTGACAGTCGAGAAGTCACTGTAATTATAGGGGCGAGCTGCTATTAGAGAACAAAGGATGCGCAATGGGGTAAGATGAGGGTGTTTATGAATGGAAAGAGGCGCTATCCAAACCATCTCGAGGGTGGGAATCATGACCTTGAAGGGGAGTTCGGTCAGAGTTAGAGAGCATAAGGAGTTGAGAGAGCCAGAGAAGTGTTCCTATCCGATCTCGGGCTTTGTCTCACTTGAGGACTGTTCAAGTGTCTCTTTCATCCTATTGCGCGGGTACGGTAAGTGGAATAGATACGGTAAGCTACAAAGCAATTGCATAATCGAGTGGAGTGAGAGAAGGAAGGTATCTAACCGGAGCTCATTCAGAGGGTCAAGCAGCCAAATTTGAATGATTGCGCAACAGAGAGGAGAAAGAGCACACTAGTGAGGTGAGAATAATTGATGGGAAAGGGTAAATTACCTCGGATTTGGGCGCTGGTTGGAAGAATTCTCGGTCGAAATCATCACAGAGAGCGAGGAGTTTGCGACCGATCCGGCGACAGCGAATGATGTCTTCAGCTGAAATTGATAAGTGATTTGGTGATTACGGTTTGATAGGGTACGGTAAGATCCCTATCGAGAACTGAGATGTGCGGAAGTCCCGATAAAGGGAATATCCTACAATGGACTACACAAACAGTGTCGAGATTGACACTGAGGACCACTTTGATCCTTCCGATTAGCCAAACATTGGAAGATACTGTTGTCACGCTACTGTTTCCAGGTGGAAAGGAACATCAAAGGTCAGGTTACCTAATGGACTAAAATTCTTTGAAATGCAGTAGACTACCGTACCTGACAGTTGCGGTTCCGTCTGGGTCGATGCTTCTCTGGATGGCGGAGTGTCAATTGATTCGTAGGAAAGTCTTCGTCGAATTCTGCTCATCGAAGGAGAAAGAGGATCGAATGCGGAACAAGAAGGAAGGGTAGAGATGGGAGACGAGAATCCGGAATCAGGGCCGGAATACATCGTGAACATCTGAAATTGCAACTATTGGCATTGAGAATTCAGTTTTAAGGCATCATAATACGGTGCGCCAACCAAAAACGCCGATTTTGAATGCCATAACTATCTAATAGGTGAAGTAGAAGTGCATTAGAAGAAGCGAGAGTATACGAAATAACAGTGGGCGCTATTTTCCACTGGTCAAGAAAGGGCGCGAACAATGATGGGAACGGGCTCTAATTACAGTTCACTTACCATGTTGTTCGGTGTGGTGGACTCTCGAGTTGAAGTCTCTGGGAACGGAAGATGGAGTGATGAGAAGTGTTGAGCGAGTAGATCAGGCAACCGACTGGCTCGAAGGACAAGCTTATGCTATGAGTGGATGGATGACCTGCGGGTCACTCACTCCGCCCCCTCAGCTGGTAGCAAGCCACGCCCTCAAGAGGTTGGACAGGGTGAGGAAATAGTGTGCATAGAGAGAAAGAGGCAGGCCTCCTAGGGGGGAAAGGAGAGTGGGGGAGGAATCCCGGCTGGTTCTAACCCACAGTACCTCTTGCGTTGTAAGATTTTTAACAACTGTCAAGGCAGACAAAATCAGTTCTAATTTAACACGAATCATTTTCAAGAATGAGTGAAACGTATTGAAAAATTGCATGGCGAAAGCAAGTGAATGGTTTATTGCATTTACAGTTTCGTCAATGGAAAACAACATTATTGCAAGCATCAATCCGATTCAGCACTGGAAACCCTTACGATTGCGTGATTCTGTGTGGCGAACCCGTATTAGAGTGATACAAGAGATAAGCGAAAACTGGGGTAACTCGATAAATGAGGGACAGATAGAGAATCCATTCAAGTGTAGTACAGATCATCGAAGGTTAGAGGGCCGAGCAGGTTTTGACGAATTAGCGAACTCGAGGGTTCCGGTGTGGGCACTTCTTCAGTGACAACTCTGGAAACAGTGATTAATGCCTCCTCAAATCATACAAATATGTCGTCTAAACCCAGGAAATAACGGTTTTCGAACAATTTTTCAGTCAAAACTTCACAGAACATCAGTTACTAGTTCACACCACGGCACTCTTGGACCACACGGTCCGATCTTCACGAAACTGTCACGGAAACAGTGCGAAAGGGTGAGCGAAAGATTGTAAGCAGAGTATAGTGGTAGGAGCTACAGGTTCACACACGTCACTCTTCAACCCGGACTTTGAACGATCACTAAATTACAATAATAGTCATGTTTCACAGCTTTCTCATAATCCCATTCGTCTGCCTACTCAGTTACTGACTTCACTCGGTATTCAAAAGACAAAAAATATGTGACTTTGCGGAATCATCACTACTTCCATAATATGTTCTGTCATTGATCTACCTCCGCACACTTCCTCTCCCACTGGTCGGCGAGCGTAGCACACTCATCTGGATACGATTCTCGAAGAGGAGACCTTCCCCGTTCCTTGCTGACCTGGTAGGTTACACGAACGTCACACGGAAAGAGGTGAGAGGGTGGGTATTAGAGTGTTTGAGAAGAATTTAGTGCTCGGAAGCTATCACGCAAGGGTGTAAGAATGTGAGAAGAAGGTAGAAAGACGGGTGTAAGTGCACACTAGCAGACAGTGCCAAACCATATGAGTTTTCAAACACCTTCTAGATGACAACGATACTTTTCACGATCTGTGAATAGCTAAGATTGCACTACTGCAATGAGATACAGACTACGGAAACGAAAGTGCTTGGATTCACAAAGCTACAGAAAAGAACTGCGAGAGGGTTACGAGCTACCGGAAAGTCAAACACTGGGGATAAATAAAATGAGACCTCACTTCTTGCATATCGTCGGCTCTCCGTCAGAGTCACACTGGACCTGAACAAGTTTTTATTATTTCGAAAATAATTAAATAATAAAAATCGAAAAAAATCAAAATTTACCACTGGCGCCTTCTTCAGGTTCTGCAGCTCCTTGGAGCGCAGGGCTTTTGTCACGAGGGCTGCAAAGAAAATTATTTGATGGATTTTGAAATTTTTAAATGAGAAGGAATGTCCTTTCAATTGGCTAATAGGAACAGCTCGAAGAACTTTGCAAACTCAAAGGAGGGATAATCATGAACTACTGAAACTCACTCTTGAACAGTGGCTTCTGGGCGGGCTGAGGCGGCGGCGGTACCTCCTCGGGAGGGAAGAGGGCGACCTCGGCCTTCTTCTGCCTGAAGAAGTGTTGGAGATTAGTTACTTCGTAATTTATCAAGAAATCGCTCAACTATTAAACAAAAAAAGATTGATTGAGATTGAGAAGATGGACAGACTGTGAAGCATAACTAACACTATCGAATGTTCGATTTCATTGGAAATAAAATGAAATGAAAGCTATGTTTCAAAGTTTCATCATTTGTTCGTTCTTCTTCTGCTTTTCGATAGCAATGCACTATGTTTCAAACTTTAGATCTAAGTCAGTCGTAAAAACCGAAAAGTGTGTGTTGTAAAGTTCGATCAGCAATACTGCTGTATCGATGTATCGCTATCCCCTCTTTCTGCCTAGGCGAAGGAGGGAGGGGAGGAAGCGAGAAAAAAGTCTCACCTGTCTCCTCCCAGGAACCGCGGCCGCTTCCTCATGCACATCACCTAGCCACATCTATCTAACATCATCTAGCCTAACCAACTACCATAAAACAACCTTGTTTAGCTCAGTCATTGAGGCGTTTTCCCTTTGAAAAATCATTCGCACCTGTCTCCTCCGAGGAATCGCGGCCGCTTCCTCATGCACGAGAAGATGACGCACATGCCGAAGAGCAGGAAGAAAACTGCAATGGAGACTAATTATTTTGTAAGACTCTAGAAGATGGATGATCTCTGATAGAGTGTAGCCAATTTTTTACGAAAACTCGATTTGTACTATTTTCTGCTCTTTTGAGTAGCGTGAAACATCATGCCAAAGAGCAGGAAGAAAACTGCAAGAACATTATTTATTTTGAGATTTTGTCGATGTCATCATCACGAAAACAATGTTTACTCCGAATGTTTGCAAGCGAGAATGTCTGAACGTTCTCATTTGCAGGCGATATCGCTTGCGTTTTGCACGTTTCAGCAGAGAGCATGCTCAATGCATCCCTACTTGATGCATTGAGGACTTTGAAGAACTTCCCGTTTCGAAAATGTCCAAAAATATCTCACCAACGCAGAATCCGTTCTAAAAAAATCCTCAATAAAAATACGTTTAAAAAATTCTTTAAAATAATAAAGTTTCTAAAAACAGCTCACCAACACAGAATCCGTTCATGAGGAAGAAGCCGACGAGCATGTCCAGTTCTGATTCCCGCTCGGAGGACGGATCGGGCACGTTCATCTTGTCACTGCAATTATGCCAGTAATACGATGAAATACACTAAGAAAAAAGTTGTTTCTATAATCCTCGCAAAATCTCAATCAAAAAGGCGCAATTATTCATTATTTTTCAATTGATGAAGGGTCGGGCACGTTCATCTTGTCACTGCAATAGGAAAAGAATAAGTGAGCAGGAAATTCAGAGAAAGTTGAGTGGTTCATCTTGTCACTGCAAGAAGTTTTTAAACAAGCATTCTTGCAAAACGTGTCCTAAAAATATTCGCAAAACGTCAAAAAAATTGAGCACGTTTTTTATCCTATCACTGCAACAACTCATTAGGATCACTGAAACGATTCCGATCTTCAAACGCCTGTGATCGCGCAAAGAATCCATTGAGTGACAGAAAAAAACGCTAATGAATCAGAAGACACAATTATTTTTATTTTTATTTGAAAGGAGATCTCCTACCACTAAACATGCGGATCGTGAGTGAAGAGGAATGAGTTGTGAAACCTAACATTTTGAGGTGGAATTATTGCAACACTCAAAACACGAGTATGTTTCACAGTTTCCTCATTTCTCTGGTCCACAGTGAAGGTCAATAAGATCCACGATCTATGAAATTAGAAAACAGTACTATAGAATCAGGGAACAACTCTGGGAACAACACTATCATTCAGGAAACAGTGTTCATATCTAAATGAAATGTCGCAAAAGTAGGAGCAGTAGTTTCGGAAAGAGAAAGAAAATGAAGCACAAGTGCGTTTACAACTGCTGCTATTCCGTTCTTCTCTCAACTATTCTAATAATGTCGGTGAGTCTCTCCATTCCACCCACTCTCTCGCCACTCTTTGACCTCATAGAGAGCAGGGAAACTAGAGAGAGTCTATCCAAACTCTGAGGAAAAACGAGACGGAGGACACGTGAAATTCTAAACTAGCGAGGAGAAATGAGAGAATGGGGAGGAGCACAGCAACTCTAACGCCTCCACGGTTTGGTTTCGGCAGAAAGTATTCGAAAACGTCAGAAACTGAGCCGAAACCAAACTTCCACAGCAGTATACAAAATTCGAACAAAGAAAGGAAGACGACTCTCAGACCCAGAACGGACGGGGGTTTATACGGAAGCTCATCAAAGTGGGATTAGAAAGAATGGGAGGGTTTACTCTCCTCAATTCACACACTCTCTCACCTTCCAAAACCAGAAATAGTTCGCAAACTAAGGAGAATAATGCGATGCAGCAGCCATGGCGAGCAAAGTGAGGAGTGGGAGGAGGAGGGACGGAAAAACGGGTGAAAACGCGCGTCCAGACACTGCTGTCCCCGGGGAGCGTCGAAAGTTCCATATGGCCGGCAAAAAGTCGAGTCATAGTCTGGTTCTCTCGATTTCGCATGCACTCTAGCAGCTTCTGATTTGAAAATGACCGGGAGAAATGAAGAGACAGATTTAAAAAGCGGCCACTAACGAGCGCTCGATCCTTGACATTCGTCAAAACGCGAGGAGATGGGAGCTCCCATCTATCATCAATGTTTCAACATCGACTCTAGTTTTACAGGGTAGGACCTGGCTACCGTAAGCTTACCGTATTTCCGTCGTTTGGATCTCATATTCGACGGTTTTGAGGGAATGGATGGGTCGGAGCATAGAGGTCAGCGGCGGGAAGCGGGACTACGTTGTGATTGAGAAAGGAGAGGCGCGAGGGCAGGATAGAGAATAGAGGTGCTAGGTGTCTGACTCTCTCCGTTTCCCATACTCTCTCGCATTCTCTGACTGGGAAGAAATGATGTGAAATGGAGAAGAGATCTTGAAACAGAGGGGCACACGCCGACATCTTGAGAGTGAAAACTTATGACTACTCATCTAAAGGAAGGATGAAGAGATAGGAAGAGGAAGGGAGGGGAAGGGATGAGGCTCTGCTGGATTCTATAGTGGAATTGAGCCAATAAACTGCAGCTGGGCTGGCGCTTCGCATAAGCGAAACTCTTTCAACTATTCGAAGGGTGACGTCAGAGCTCTCCTTCCAAGTGAACATTCGATACAATTTTATTTTCCAAGAACGAAGCGTGCAATACTAATTGAGGTTGATATCGCTGTCCTATTTGATGCTCAAACTGAAACGTATCCGCACATCGTAGCGTAGCGTAGCGTAGCGCACAGCGTAGTTGAGAATGTACTGTTTTCCAATCACCCGCCGTAAACAAATGTTTTAAGAAAGGTTTCGAGTACGAGCTAATGCTTGTAATGGGAATGAGGATCAGAATCAGGGAATCTCCATCAAATCTAAAGCTAGAGTTGTTTCCGTTTTCGTATCTCTACTGAAGCATAGCTAAAGCCTGTCAGGCTAGCACAAATCTGGGAACACGTTACCTTTCCACTCCATCCAACCTCGCGCTCCTTCTAGACGTTAGGAATGGAAAGTTGACCACTCCATCGGTGGGGATTCCAGTCCAAGTGCCAGATGAGGTATTGATCGATGAGGGACTCATCACTTGAAGAGAGGCGAACGCTCAGTTGAAGAGTATTGTGTTGGAGTAGAGAAGAGTTGAACTTGAGTCGAAGTTAATATGAGAGCCGCCTTCACACCAACGCGTGGAAGATCAATCCATAGGCAGAGCCGTCGGAACAGTAGATGGAAGATTGTGATGGAGTAGGTTGGTGTTGGGTTAGATGAAGGAAAGAAGATCTCTATCGAAGCTCAGGCGACGGGATTGAGGCACTTCATCGAGGGAGGAGGGAAGAGGATTGGAGGAAGGGATAGCATCTAGGTTAGACTGAGCTAGAGAGCGGGCAAGATGAGGACATCTTCGAGAGAAGGACGGAGCCAATCATTATCGTCCCCCTCTTCCGGTCAGTCAGAGTTAGATAGCGCTCGGGAAGAAGAGAGTATGAAGCAATGGCCTCTAAAAGTTAGCCAGATCGAGATAGTGTACGATATTGAGAGACCGGAGAACAGAAAAAAGAAATCCCGACCGAACGCCATTACATATCACTCACACTCCGTCTTGCGTGAGGCAGAAGGACCACTTAGAGGATCCGTGAAAAACGGGTGATTCAAGTGAGCGATTTATGACTGAGATAGTGTGAAAGCTTTGGAAGGTATCGAAGGAGGAAACAAGGATAAATTAGGAGATTTCTTTCATGGTGGAAGGTTCGCGCTCACCTAATAACTCCTATTTGCAGATACGCTTCGGCTCAGAGTGTCTAATTTAACGCCACTGAGAAGTCAAGTTATTCCCGGAAGGTATAGCGTGAGAAGTTAACCGAAAAAGATCAACTTCAAGGAAATTTGGGCAAAACGATAAAAATAGGACTGCGTGAGCCTGGGAAGTAGAAGAAGAAACATTGCTGATGTTCTTTCTCTTCCCATCCCCGGATGCTCACTAGTTAGTCAGAGAGGACGAGAGAACATTGGAAATGAAGAGAATCCAACTTGCAGAGGACTTCCTGTCCCCTTCATTTTCAATGATCTCTTAGGTTATCCAATTGGCGAGAGAGTGCGCAGAATGGAGAGGGCAAGAACATTGAACCACTATTGCAACATGTGCCAGCAAGCAAGAAAATCTCAGAATATGTCGTCCCTCAGAATAAGCCGTCCTTGAGTAAGTTACAGCTCATTTGCCAAATAGTTAATTGAGAACGAGGAAAAATCAGGCAAACAATAAGAGATGAGTGGAAAGTGCTATGCGCACGTGCACGCGAGCAGGCAAGAAACATCTCCTTGCAGTGAATAAATCTCATTGCTTGAATAAATTGGCGACTGAGTCTCTCTCAGACACGAGAGAGAGAGAGAGAGGGAGATACTTCATGACACTCCCTCATTCCGGGAATCATGTTCCCTAACTCTCTCCAATTCAAGTGATCTCACGCTTAGTCGGCATAAAAAGAGATACACGGAAACTTGAGGAGTTGTCGCAATTAGCGAGCCACTTTGAGCCAGACATTCCGCGAATAATGATTGATAATTACGGAGCCGGCAGACGTAAATAGTCTCAACAAATTTAGAAAGCACCGGAACTGGGATAATAGAGGTGAAAGTTAGTCAATAATTGGCTGGAATAGCGAGGATGTTCAGAGAAACGAGCATCAAAATTTAGGAATGTGGAGAAACTTCTCAACTAGCGAGGGGAATGCGAGTTCCAAAGAGCTGGGCAGTAGCGCCTTTTCTGCCTACCCAAAGGTGCCTCGAAAAGGATACGCTGGCCGGAAGTGGCATGCTGTGTTGCGAATTAGAGCAAAAGGAAAGGTGAGGAAAAGGTGAGTTCCAAAGGAGTTGGGTATCCTTCTTCCCTACTCTGAGGTGCCTCGAAACGAATACGCACACTGGCCGGAAGTGGCTGGATGTGGTGTGGGAAAGTCGTCAGAATCTCTGGGACTGGTCTCAGGCACACCAAGGAACCAGAGATGTGCGAATTTTCGACGCGCGTGGTTTGGGGTATCGGTTACACCTCATGTGGATTGGGCATTTTTTTCCTCACACTCTATTGCAGATCTAACTTGTGAGGTGTAGAAAATGGAGCCAATAAGTCAGCGTGATTGAGTACCTTTTCGTGTCGTTCGGGCACGTTTTCAGGACTGCCGAGACCGGGTCGCAAGCTGTCTGATCCTTCATCGTCGACGGCTTCCAGGTTCTAAGATGACAACCTTATAGACTTCTGACGACGAAGACGGCGATCTTCTCACTAATGGCCGCTATTCTTCTCTTTCACTCCTCGATGAAAGGTGTGAGAGGCGTGAGGTATAATGGGAGAACGTGGAAGAGAGGGAGAAGATACACACTCGAATATCTGCCTGAGATGACGGGAGAAATGAGGGAGGGATCTACTCTCCGGATCTCTAGCCGGCCGGCCGGAGCGAGAGAGCCGGGAAATGGGAGAGAGCTGGGAGCCGGCATTTCAACGTATTAGTAGGCCTTGGCTCATCCTCTTCCCAGATGAATCCGATTGCAGGACATTTAGTTTAGCACAATCTCTAGGCCTCCTTGGCCGGTGAGAGAGTATGGGAAGCGGAGAGAGACTGACTCGATTGCGGGATTTGCCCTTAGGGCAGGGAGACTTGAGAAGGGCGGAAAAGAGCAATGCGAAAATAACTCTGTCGGATCAAATGAAGCTCAAGGTTGCAAAGAAGCATAACTTGCCTCGGGACAGAGTTTCTAACAACGAATTCTGCATTCGGCGAGATAGAACTGAATTGCCGGGTTTAATTGTTTATTTGTCCACGGACAGCCCCAACTTGATCGAGAAAAGCGCGACTCTCGTCAAATGAACAATCAGTGAAACCTGTTCAGAATGGAACGCATTTTGTTTCAGGAGCAACCTGAAAACAATGCAAATGTTAACGCTCAAGGAGAACGTTTTCTTTCACGCACTTCCCCACTTAGGTGCATGTCAAAAGCTGAGAGTGTGCACAGCCGGTAACTAACTAAAAATTTTAGTAAACTTCGACTACATGTTTCACTCAAAACAGAATATATTTCAGAGACGAGACAAGAGTAAGTGTGAAGTAAACGGAGATTGATTCTCTCTGTCGTGGTCTTACAAGAATACTGTATTCAAAGTGATGTCGAACAGCTATCGAATGATAGTGATTAGGATAAAATGCAAAACATATCGTGCTAAACACCTGGAGCTACTCAGACAACGCGAGCAAAACAATCAATGTCGATTCAATAGAGAAGATATCAGAAAGCTAGAGATTGGGAGAGTCGAAAAAGCGCTTGATAGATGAAGGGAGAGGCGTCTTGTCACGTCGTCATTCACGTTACAACTGCTGTCATCGAGCAGTGATCGTCTCTCTCGGTTTTGCATGCTCTCTCAGTTTCCCATGCACTCTCTCCGATCAGACAGAGCGAGAGTGCTTGAAATGAAGAGACTGACATGATGGATCATCCGCGAGTGACATGTTTGCAACCCACGGTGGGAGGACGGGCGGAATAGGAGTGGAAGCGGGGCGGATGAGAACCAATTGGATGAGAACGAGAAGAGGACGATGGGCAAGTGTTATGCAATGAACGAAGAAAGCACATGGTCCTGTGGCTAATTAACTGAATGCTCTAGCAGTGCCTTGCAACCCCCGGCAGGAGGACGGAATGTGAGTTGAGTTAGGATCCTATCACATCAGAACGATTTCGTTAGGCTTCACTCATGCTTCAATAAATTGCAGGATATCCAACAGTATTGTGCAGTCACTTTCTGATACAAATGCATAAACATTAAAAACATTAGCTCTATTGACTCGTGTGTTCTAGAGCTTGTAATTATGCGATGATTTCTCTACTAAGTTCTTTGGGCCGATCATGGTTTTTTGCGGATTCTCTCGCCTGTCAGACAAAGCGGCAAGTGTGTGACCGTACAATTTTTGCACGGCTCTGGCACACATCGAGAACATGCATCGTGCGATTAGCCTCATTGAGCCCTGACCCGATCCACGAGTAAAAGGCAACAAACCAGCGCTTCCATCCCGTCACCTCGCCTGAATGTCTCGCTAATTCCACTCGAAAACTTCCTGAAGTAGCGATAATCCCCACTGAGAGTGAGACTAAGCGTTCAGTGCCGTGAAGACTAGAGCGAAGTTGTTGACGAGCGCTTCCGAAAGTACGAAATCATATCCATTGTTCATATCAAATAGCTGAACGCACACATCCAAAGAAGAGCATGTTTGCGCAATCGATGGAAAACAGATAGAGAAAACGCAGTGTTAAAGTTCAGCGAAAACATAACTCAACAAGGCCTGACAAGGAACGAGAAAATAAGAGAACACTGGAAGCAGCAGTCATTGTTTTGCCGGTTTCTCATTATCCTCCATGGGAAAACGTGTAAGAACTGTGCTCGGTAACTCGAGCGCATCAGACCAAGAATCGGAGAGCGGCCCTGACTCTTTGTTCTAAGAAAAACAGTCGCGCGCGTTTGAGAACGAAAATCGGTTGCGGGTATAATATTCGGAAGGTTTGATTTTGGAATGTTGTACAAGGAAAGCAGAATCCATTGTATTCAACGAGCGTTCGTGAAGTTACGCAGACCGTGAAACATACTTGCAATGAGCACGATTTGAACTCGTTAGGATTCAATGTGCCAAACGTGACCATTCTAATTATTGCGAAAATGAATTGACGAGACATTGCAGAACACTACTCACCCCACGAAGGTGATGTACACGGGCGGTTGGTCGATCGGAGTCCTCGCTCCGAGTGGAATGGAGGAGTTGCCGTGGTTGAGAGAGATGCCCGTGACCATGTCTGGAAAGGGGTGATTACGGTAAGAATATTTTGTGAGACGTAACCATAGACCTCGCGAATCGTCAAAAAGAGGATTAAGCATACATTTGACAGGTCTTAAGAATTAAGAACATGTTTTTCTCTCATTGAGTACCTAATTAACACAAGCTGAACTCTAAAGTCATGTGCGCAAGGCTTGACCAATCGGTAAGTTTCACACGGCAAATATCTCTTTGGACGAGGACTAATTTCGATGCCACCAACAGTCCGTGTATATAGTACAAAGAAAATCATGATTTCATCGTTTTAGGGCCTAGAAACATCAGAATGAAGCGAGTAGCTAAGATTGAATGCGTAAGACTGCATCATGTGAGGTCAATGAGAGCGGAAAACAGCTGATTTCGGGCAACACGAGGGGCATGAGAAACTGAGCAACAATCAAGCGGTTCGTTTTTCACCGAGAGAACGAGCTTGTTGTCCCTGTTTCGTCAATAAAGTTCGACAAACGGGCTGCAGTCTCTTCATTTCCCATGCTCTCGCACCGGTCAAAGAGGCGAGAGAGTGTGTGAAATGAAGAGACGGCGACCCGTCTATCGACCTCTATTCGTCGAATTGGGATCACCGCCGCGCGATTCAGCAGAAACAATGCAAATTGCAAGATAATTAATGACTCAATTTCGATGCTAAAACGAGACATAAAGCATAAACTAAGCTGCCCCTCTTCCTTCCCTTTCTCTCCCACCCCCTTTTCCCACACAGAGTTCGCTCGGGACGCCAAAATTTCTCAAGAGAGAGCTGAGAAGCGGTTTCCCCTTTTGACCAGTTCCCTCGTCGGTTAGAGTAAGCGAGAAACCACGGGAATGGAGAGAATCAGCGAGAGGAAGCAATTCGACAACAAAACATGCGCTAATTCGGTGCTAAGGGAGATGCAAAAACAATGGCCGGGCTACGTGTTGGAACTTTCTTTGGGGAAGAAGCGGGGAGGCATCAGTTCTGAAGGTTTAATCTCCGTTCAAAATGTGGCTTTCTGGACGCGAGTTTTCAAAGAATTCCTGTCAATTTGAGCGCGAAATCAACGTTGAGAGAGGCGAAAGAGTGTGCGAAGTGAAGAAACGGTTACCCGAAATCACACCTTACTGCCTAATATAGCACGAAATGATAGAGGATGATGCGCGAGACTTGCCTAGACGCAGAAATCGTTGCGAACGGCACATATCGCAGAGAGAGTGAGAGAGGCTTGATTTCCTAGCGGAGAGTGTCTAATTTTATTTCGCGCGTGAGGTTCTCAGCTACTATTTGGCACGCGGCTAATGGAGGCGAGAACGCAGAGGCGAGATGTGAAGATGAACAGAGCAATGGGGTTCACAAAGCACTTTCCTTGTTCCTCCGGCAAGAGAGCATTCTTGATATGTTTCAGAATTCTATTGTATTCTAAGTCGACCGTCGAATTTGATCGGGTTGTGCAGGATTTTTCATACACCAAAAAACTTTGCCTGACCGAAAATGGAATGAGCGAAAAGAGCGAGACTCCCGAGAGAAGCACTGTCAGTCCGATTCTCGTCATCCTCTCCCGTCCTACAGTCCCCTCACACAATGGCGCAATCTGTCGAGGCTAGAGCCCGACGGAGATGCGAGAGTAAGAGAAGAGTCGAGAGCTCCATTCTCAGTCTATCGCTGCTTTTCTCAGAGAGACAACAAGTAGAAAAAATACTAGGATCAGTTTGGGGACCATCAAGAGCTGTGTCGGACCGTCAAAACATGCCGAAACGCTAGTCAATAGTGGGCCTTAGACCAGTGAAAAATATTGCGAAGAAGCAAAGAAATTTCTGTTTCAATGAAAACCCCTAAGAAGCGATCGAAACCATCGAAAGTGCAAGGCAGATGTGTCAGTGCAAGAAGAAGGAAGAGTCTACGGCAGCCAGACCCAGACAGACACCCTACAAGAAGCGGGGGGCAAAAAGAGCTGAGAAGGGAGGAAATGAGAGAAGGTCGAAGCACAGGGGTACCCCACTAGTTTTCTACTCCGTCTTTGAACATGCCATAAAGCAGACTCTATCTCCGTCGAGAATTGAGCACCAATTTGTAGAGCGTCCTAGACTAGAGTATTGGTTCGAAACACGGATCGAACCACTCGAGTTATCGAGAATAGGATTGAAGACCAATGGGTCTGGCTCGAAAAAAAACCAATGAAGTAGTCCTAAGAAAAGATGCGTGAAAATATATGAGCATTACGTGAGACGGGCGGGGATGAATGTCCTGGGGGCATGGAAGAGAGGAGAAGACGGGAAGGAGAGGGAGGGGCGACTTTATGATAACTCGTTTGCGAATATCTACCGAGCAATGTTCTGCGACTCTCCTATTCCCATACTCTCTTGCCTGTCAGAAACTGCGAGAGAGTGGGCGGAATGGGGAGAGTCCAGACACCATCTACTTCCCGGTCCCCATGAGACCGCATCTGCAGGTGATTCAATTCACACTTTTTGCGACAAGTGGGCTCTAAACCTCTTTCTCGATTGCAATACTTTCACCATGATCAATGCTCCAAAACTCCCAAACTCCTACTGATTTTCGTCCGCCTACAGGAGGGCAAAATCTTTGACAGTTCAAAGCTGAGGCCGACAGGAAATGTCCAGCTACTCATTCTGGGCTGCCTTCTTCTTTCGATGGACCAAAGACAGAAGGCATTTCAACACGTGCACTTTCCCATTCATTCAACCCCCTCCCCCAGCTTCCAGGGAAGTCGTTGATTGACAAAAAGAGTGGACTCACAGATCTCAATAGATCAAAGAGACAGAAGGGCTCTATTCAGCCAATGATCAAATTGAAAGAAGAAAGGAAGGGGAATCTCCTCCATCGAACAGTTAATTGTACTTCGACTTTCGAAAGTGCACACAGAAGGTCGATTGGATGGTTGAAATGACGAAAGAGGGGCCGAGTTTCTACAATAAGTTGGCGAATGAGAGAGGTAGGCAAGTGCCAGAGTTAGAATAGGAGGATCGATCGAGAAATAGATCAAAGAAGGGGTGAATCTGTGCCGACAGTCGCTTTCGAACTATGTAGTGCAGAAAGGCAAATATGAAAAAAAACAATAGGGAAATTTGGTCGTTTGAAACAGATCAAAGCAGTTGAATGTGGATCGAATTGGGAGAAGAGGCAAAAATTGTAGAAGTGAGATGCTCGACAGGTGCTTTCGAACAATGCGTGTTTAGGGGTACAGATAGGCAAATGACAAAGAAATCAATGGAAATTTCGTCGATTGAGATAGATCAAAGAGAATCTGGATCGGATTGAGAGAAGAGAGGGGGAGATTCGACAGTTGTTCTCATTCTTCTTGTCCCTCCTTCCAACACGCTCATTAATCAGGCCGAACGTCTTTTGCTACACACCGACTGGTCTATTGAGCCCTCATTTCGTCATTAAGAAGATGGAGATTTTAGGTCACGCTTCTGATTGCGGGCGAATTGGCATTTCTGTACTTTCTGTAATTATCTTTTTTTATTCCTCGCCTCACTCACTGAGCGCCGGGTCGAAAAGTACACACCCCCGACGCCTTCTCAACTTGTTGAAAAGTTGCACAACGGGTGGACGGTGATAGTTCCTGTAGACCACTGCAGGTTTTATCGAGTGCATAAAAGGCATTCTTTCGATCGACTCGAGATCGACATTCGAAGATGCAGTTTCGAAACTGTCTGAGTCAGGCTTCATCACCATGACCAGCCATTTTCTGCCATCAATCCTCACCATCTGTCACCTGAACTGCTCTGAGCTCTCTCACTTTCCCACAGTCTCTCGCATCGATCACGTCATCCTTATAGGCTGCTGTACCTGCTTACGTGCTAAACTTGCAATACGGTCCGTTTAAAAAGGGTAGGTCAGTGCTGCGAAATGACTGACATTCTCCTTCTTTTTCTTCCCAGGGTGTCCTGCTTAGTTTCTCGCACCATGCATGCTCTGAGCTCTCTCACTTTCCCGCACTCTCTCGCCTCCGTGGCGTCATCATGGTTACTGTGCCAAATTACTCATCATTGCTGAATTTTCAGCTCACGGTAGGTAACAAAATGTTGCGAAATGAGCCATTCTCCTTTTTCTTCCGCGGAGTCCTGTTTCTTGTTGCGACCATCTGGTACCATGCGCTCTCTCCCTATCCCTTGATCTCTCACCTCCCCGACCATCTCCATTCGCCTCCCTCCTCTCAATAGAGTCAAAGGGCGGAGCAAGTGCTAGAAGTGAGAGCAGTCGCCTCTCCTCTCCCCAGTCACTCTCCCTCTTTCCGCCCTCTCACTCTCATTTACCCTGTGTGTTGATCCCTTGGCTTCTCCCTCCTTCACACGTTTTACCCTACTAGCTTGTTGTTGCGAGAAGCTGACCGTTCTGATGACCACCACTCCTCCCTCTATTTTTGGCTTACACAGACCGTTGGTCCGCCCCTGATCGGAACAAGTAGCTGTCTTTTCTCGGAATGTCCTATCTCGTGAACTTGCCGATCAGCCCTTGCATCATTCATATTTCGTTGAACGTTGCGTGCTGTTTCATTCGTTGATCGCGAATATCAATCAGTTCTCGATTGCAGCTCAACCTGCAAACTACAGTATCAACGATGCATCGCGCACACATCTCGCTGCTCATCCTCCTCGTCTACATATCCGGAGAGGTACCGTAATCCCTACCGTATCGATCCTTAGGTTACTGTAGGATGCACTGTAGATCCCCTCCTGGTAGACCAATGTCCCTTTAGGCTTCTCCATCTTGCACTTTGACCTCCAGGTGGCCAGAACAAGGACTGATTCATTGACAAAGTGCATTCATTGTCGGAAATCGGGCGATGATCTTTGATCTCTGCCATAAATTAATCAATCCCAGGCCCTCGGCTACACCAACATGACGATGACGGTGACTCTCGCCAAGAGGTGAGTACGGTAGCTGTGGGTGCTGCAGAAGGTTACCGAATGATTGAGACCGGGAATTCTGGGGCCGGGAAATCGACGAAATGCCGGTTTTCAGCGTGACGGCTCGCCGCTTCTCCGCCTGCTTGTCCACCAGCCCCGAGTGGAAGGATTGCGTGTCGGGACAGAAGAAGGCCTATGTACGTGACCTTCTGGTTTATTGATTAGAGGTTACGGTAGCCTCAACTCCTTTCACACACGTCAACACGATGATTAAAACCTCTAACGCTAGTCGAAAGCTGCCTCTAGTCGATTAGCACGCATTCTTGAATACGGATGGCAGATGAGATGGACTGTTATGCAATTCCAGCCCATCCTCAACTGGAACAAGGACGACGTCCAGGACAGCAACGGCGACGCCCTGTACGTCACCAAGAATGTGCAGCTGCCCCACCCCTGGGACGCCGTGCGCTTCAATGAGACGGTATCTTACTATCGATTTTCTGCCTGGTTCCCCATCCTCTAATACGCATTGTTATGTCTTTTGGTACAATGGGCAGGCACATTGGCTGATTATCGATTGATTTGCTCTCTGATTGTGATCCGTTCTTCTCTATGAGAGGCTTTGCATCTGATTATTGATTTACTTCTCTGTCCTGCGCGCGCTGCTTCTAAATCGATTTCGCAATGCCTCTCCGCGCTACAGTATTCTTCTCTCCTTTTCCAATCGTCTCAAACTGCGAGAATTGAGAGAAATCTTGCTGGTTGACATGTGCGCACCCCCGCTTTTTGTCTCGTTCAGAGGGTTCCAAAGAAGTTCGCAGGGAACCGTCTATCAGTGTTCTCTCTCTCACTGTCTCACCAGTCAGAAAGTCTGAGAGTCCATTCGAACCAGGGAGAGGGGCAGACCCCATCACTTCTTGCTCTCTCTCTCCAATTGAAAGGGAGAAGGTAGAGCTAGGGACTGGCAAGCAAGCAATCGCAACATTGGGCTTTCCTCTCCCACTGCTCGAAGAAGCACTCTCTCGATTCTCCGTGCTCTCTCGCGCTGTCTGGCGCGCTTTGCAACCGCGCTTTTGTTCGAAGAAGCGACTAGACTTGATGAATGAGTGGTGGCCTCGGCTAGGAAAAAGCGGAAGTCTCTCTGATCAAAGGTGGAGGAAACAGAGACTCCAGAGACGGGCAAGTACATCCACGGATGGCACTGAATGACACCGTGGGTGGGAAGCGCAGAGTACTTAACTCATAACGGTCCTGTGTCTTCAAATTTTGAGATACTGCTATTTGGGGCGCCGTGACATTTCAAAGAACGGACGATCAATTCTCGTTTCGAGTGGCCTTGTGCATTGCGCAGACCACCCGCAGAACCCATTACTGCGAAGGCTAGCGATTGCATCTTGCACTTTTGAATTCCTTGAATCTTTCCCTGCGAGATAGCGCGTGAAATCGAGAGGGTCTTTCGAATCTTATCGCTCCTTCCCATCGCAACAGGGAAGTGACCTTGCGCACGGTGGGTGGCCGAACGATCTATCGGACTGGGAGTAATGAGCCAGTATCTCTCGAAATGAGAAAACTCGAAGAAAGGGGGTGGAATTTGCGCGGTGGAGGGTGAGATTTTTCGGAAAACAGGACGGAAAATGAATTGTAACATCGAGGGAAATGAACGAAGAGGGTAATGGATATGCCTACCTCAAACTTGGGTGATTAAACCAAAACTATCTAAGATGTTCCTCATCGTGCGAAACACGCAAAGCTCTCTAGGAATACTGTGCCAAAAATCCGAGAAGGGCCAAAAATGAACGTAATCTTTGTTTCAGATGTTCCTCGTCGTTCGCAATTCCGCCGGAGAAGAGGCGAGTGCCAACATCTCCCACCTCACCATCGCCAACGGATCGATGAAGGATATCGTGGTGAGTTTGGGGTGAACGGGCTACTAGATTAGGGAAACAGAAGGGCACTCGCTACCCACCCGCTATGTTTAGTAGGGGCAGATTCTACTCACAAATGTCCAGAGTCGATGAAGGATATCATGGTGAGTTGCGCGACCTAGCATCACAGGGGGGGGGGTGGTATTCGAGAGGTTAAGTAGCTTTTGTAAAGCTGATGCCTCAATGACGCTCACGTCAATCTTGTATTCGATTTCAACTTTAATTGATGCACAACAAACGCGTTTTGTGAGAAACTTGTTCAAAGTGAAACAGTGGTAAAATAAAGATGAAATGGATTTGAAATCCGATTTCCAGCTGCTCAACCTGCGCATTTCCATCAACATCGCGTGCGCGGAGATGTGGTACGGCATCGACTGCCTGCTGGGATGTGATGCGAATAAGGGAGTGGGCAAGTAAGTTACCTTGATGATCTTAAGGGTTAAGGATTAGTCTGTTGCTTCGCTATAAAAAAATGGAAAGAATAAGGCATCGACTGCCTGATGGGATGCGATGCGAATAAGGGAGTCGGCAAGTGAGCGATGCCGTTAAATTGGTAGTTGAGAATTTTGGAAGAAGAGAACCATCAATCGCAATCAGCAGATAATTGAAGCTTTATCACATTTGTGAAACTCATTCTTCCGCGCGAACCAATATTCACCTAACGCACGGCACAATGAGTCAAAACAATAAAAATGAATTTCATGGATACTGTTCAGCTACACGTGTGACGCGCTCCTGGGCAAGGTCTGCCTCGGCGACCACCACGGAGTGTGGTGCGAGTGAGTTGATTGACTATTTTGTTTATTAAAGGTAATTATGTTAATTAGATCTATAAATTTACTAATTGCAGTCAGCCCCTTTGTCTGAACGGAAGCACCTACGTCAATGGAGGCTGCAAGTGAGGAATTTTTTATTTTTCAAGCTCTCTAGAATTCTAGTTTGGTTGGGTTTCACAGTGCCTGCAAATCATGTACAGAAAGTCTTGAGAGATCGTAGGTCGTCATCTCCTCCAAACCACATAACTCAGGTGTCTCTCCGGCTGGACTGGCGCTCGTTGCAACGAACCCTGCAGCGGCAGCAGCTGCGATCAATTGGAGTGAGTCTTTACTAACAACTTGTTCCTTCATTCTGCGCATAATCTGATTGGCACCGTCAGTTCACAAGTTTCCTCATACTGTGCACGAGCTGTGCAAAAAATCTTCCATTTCGCAGTGCTTTTTTTCTGAGCAGAAAACTTGTTGAAGATGACTCACAAGGAGTTGAACTGAATCCCCTCTACGTAGCCTAATCTCTGAGCTGACTCACTCCTCACGAGCTTTCATGCACGAAAAGAGCGCGCGCAAGCCTATCTATATCTTTCGATCTTTGCTCATCATGACAAATCAAAGGCCGCACGGCATAATTGGCACCGTTAGTCAGTTCGCATTATTTGCCGTGATCTTTTGCGAGAGAAGATCGCGGTATGCGAATCGAGAAGATCACGATGGCTCGTTATAGCAGTGGGGATAGTCATGTTCTCTCATGGCTTTACGCTCGTTCTATCTCATGTCAGAAAGGATGAGAGACTGCGGGAATTGCCTAGAGTCAGGCCATAATTGCTATAAGGAATCATAGACCGTGCATGAGAGAGCACGACGAAAGAAGAGAGTCGAATAGGGCTCTAAAAATAATGATCCAGTCTTTGCAAAGTTGTAATGTTTCCGGTAACCTTCAGCCAGAAAGACTTCTCAGAAAAGGTTAGCGATGAAAGCGTGGCAGCTTCTGAGAGGAGTTAGGCCTCAACACGCTGATATTTGAATTCGAAATACGGGAAAAAGCCTCTCGGTTAGAGCGTGTGTGAAATGACGAGACCATTAACCGTATTTCGAACACTAGCTGATAAATATCCCGAATTCAAGCAATCCTTTGCAGCGAGAAGGATCACCACGAGGAAGCCTCACCGAAGACCATCCACTTCACTCTGAGTAAGCAGATGTTTGAATATCCTGAGTTGGAAGGGATTACCTCTTTCCACATACGAGTGGTCCTCGCGGTTCCAGTAGGCTTTAGTATGGGGAGATCTGGCGGATCCAGCTTACCCGCAAGCTTACCTCAATCTGTTGAGAGTAGTAATATCTCTAGGATTCTGAGGCTTGGAATACGAATGAGCAGGATCACGCGAGACTTGGCTACCGTAGCTATAGTCAAAGCTTTGATACACGAGATACGCTTGTGCATCACGCACTAGGCTTCCGTAATCTTTCAAATCCCGGTATTAGGCTCCTGACGCACCGAGTAAACGCTAGGCTTTCCGGCGTTTAGCATGGAATCCGGGGGCTGGTTCCGGCGTAGTCATGTTACTCGTCGTGTGATGATGACGGAATCTCGCTTTTCTGCTTGATCTCTAAAGCATCGAAAGAGAAAGAGATCGTAGGGTAGTATTTGTGATGCGTTTCGAGATCCTCTCAAGCGCGGCGCTAAATAGAATAAGTAGATAAGCTCTAATCCTCGGCTGAAACTAAGTCTCGGGCGCATGTCAGCGATCTTTGCTGCTGAGTTTCAATTTTCGAAATTACTGAGCCTCATGATAGTAATCAAGCGTACGGTAACTGAAGACCTTAGAATCAATTGATCCAAAGAATTCTTTGCCTCAAGCAAGCATGGAACTCACTGGTGAAGATCAGAGATCAGAAGATCAAAGATCATCCCTCACACTTCCAGTCCTCGCCTTCCTCACGGCTCTCCTCGTCCTCTCCATCGTCATCGTTGCCCTGCTGCTGAGAAGAGCCAGGCAGCTGCGACTACCGATCGTGTCCGATTCACTCAAGGTATTGTATTTAGATGTGGGAAAGTCGAGAAAGTTTTTACAGAACCTAGAGGCTACCGATCGCTGAAACACAGACAGACCAGAATTCATAGAGTTCTTGAAACTCAACGGACAATACAGAGATCAAAGACCATGTTCTCCATTTCAGTCCTCCCTCTACCTACTGACCATCGAGGACGAGAGCTCGGCCAGCGAAAAGATGATCGAGTAGACTACCGTACTCTACCGTACCCCAGGACCCCTACAGTAATCTTCCCTCTATCGTCATCTACCGTACTACCCCCTAGTCTCTTGCCCCTACTCTAATCTAGTTTCTGATAATCGTTGATTATCCAATTATTTCCACGCATGCGTTATTAGTGTCCTGTTCGGTGTCTGGTCGTGACCTTTCTCATACTATTAGTAGAGATGGCAAATGAGACAGCTCTCCTCATTTTGCGCACTCTCTCGCCTCTCCGACCGAAGAGTGAGTATGTGAATGCGGAGAGTTTTCTTCATCTTCCATCCCTAACTATTCGAGTAAAAATAGTAGCCGATCAGACACCCACGACCTCTTGTTCTGCCTCTAGTGTTTGATATTCCGGCATTTGTGGCATTGCTGAAGTTTCGAACTTTAACTGATCATAGCCCTCCCCCCAATAAGTTTTCGTTTCTTGTTTATCCAGTTGCAGTTGTGCATTTCCACTCCCCATTCGAGTTTCCGCATCCCTTTTCCGGTGCTAGCAATAGTGCAAAGTTCCCCGAGTCGTTAGTGTCTTCTAACTCAGTCTTCTCATCCCCCTGATTTTCGTAACTGGTCTTCCTCTCTAAGCACGTTTTACGTCGTAATCAATCTCAGTTGTGCACTGTTGTTTTTTTAGCCCTAGGGTTATCGATTCGAGAATGACTGCCGTTTTAGAGTTCGCATATGGTAGTCCCTACTGCGAACTCTCTTCCGCATAGTCATTACTCGAATCGCCAACGCTCCCTAACCCACTCCCCTTGTTGATCCCACTGTTCTATTCCCTTATTCTCTCGAGAGAGTTTGTTAGATAAGAGTGTGTTCAAATGTCTCGTGATATATTTCTGCAGAAATGGTATACGCATACGGCGAGAAGGAATGGTGCAATGTCTCTCTGTTTCTCTTGATATCTTGGTCTCCCTGACCGGCGAAAGAGCAGGCGTTATCGAGACTCTTGCGATTGCTCAATAGGCGAGTTGCAATCAACTCTCTGTTTTCCCAGTTTCTCGCTCCGTCTAACCGCCAAGATAGTACGCGATACCATGCAAGAAATTGCACATCTGCACCTCTCTCTCCGTCAATACACCCTCTCTCTGAGCTCCACTATCACTACTCTCCTCCTCGCCTCTCACTATCTATGGACTAAAGATCGTACTAACTAGAAAGTGTTTATATCAGGCGGACGCGTTGCGACCGCGCCGCACCGCGCATCGCCAAACTATTTACAGTTCACGCGGCGTTTAAGGGGTGGGAGAAACATGCGGGCTGTTCTCAGCAGCTTATCTCGCCAGAGAAAGAGAGGAAGAGGCAGAGGGAGAGAATGGTATACTGAGAGCCCCTTGTGCTAGCCCCTCCCCCCTCGCTAGTCAGTGCGCCTGAGCGATATCACACCCCCTTTTCCCCGCCGCCGCGCCTTATTCGCATCTTTAACTTCTCTCATCTCGCCTTCCCCCGTCCGTATCAAGTATCTCCAAGGCGACTTGAGGCTCTCTCACTCGCAAAGAGGCATCAAGATAGATCCAACTAGTGCTACCTCTCTACCTCTCTCGCCTCTCTCCATCTCTCCCTACTAAACAATCCGACGACTTCCGCAAATGTCGTCTTGCTTGACTACACGCGACTTGTTGCTGCTGTCGCAGGTAAACGATGACATATGGGAGGGGAAATGAGATGGTGGGAGGAGTCTAGGCTAGGCTCTAGCACGTGTGCACCATAGAGCGTGTATGCACCAAAGACGCATCTTCTATGCAATCTCTCTACAGTCAGAGAGTATGGTACGCACAGCGCACACTAGCGACTAGAGACTAGCCTAGACTCCTCCCCCACCATCTCTCCTCCCCCTCTTGGCCGCAACACTATCTCAATCATTGCCATCTAGCTAGATTGCATTGGTTTCCGGCTTCACTAGTCTAACTCTCTCGCATATATTCGATGCCCTGCCTCCCACCCTGCACGAGAGTAGCGAAGAAAGTAGTGAAGTGCCTGAAGAAGAGGATAGTCAACATGTTCACCCTACCGTACCCGGTCCCTGAAAGCCATAACCCGGTTCCGGTCCTCCCCAACCAAGTGCCGGTTCAGACACAGCAGCAGAGGTCCCCGCCGAGGCACACCTCCAACCACATGAGCAACTCGCAATGCGAAAAGCTGGTCGATCTGTGCAGGGAGTACTACGATATCATCAGCGATACCGGTGAGAATACAGTAATTTTGATACCGTAACAGTAGGCTACAATATATAATACAGTAGGCTACAATAAGCTTCAGTAGTTCTAAGAACAATGAGCGATCTTGGGCGAATTCAAAACTCGTGCATAGTTTGTGCGGAGACGTGTAGATAGTGAAGTGCAAAGCGTTTGGCTCCACACTGCTCTATTCGCCAGATTACTCTTGCGAACTCTCAGTAGCCCTACCGTATCTTTCATTCTCTTGAGCTAAGTTATCTTTCTTTGATCTTCAGGCAACTCGATCGAATCCCGAACACAGAGGCGGCGCATCTGGGAGCTGATCGCAAATCAGTTGAACGAAAAGGTGTGTGGGTTATTGTTTCGGTTTTGTTTTGTATTTTTCTCGTTGTTTTGACTGTTACTGCTTCAGGGCAAAACGAACTTCACCCCGGCCCAGTACAAGAAGAAGTACCAGAACCTGAAGACGTCTCTGAAAGCGAAGATGAACGCGTGAGTTGGTTACTGTAATCTGATTGACTACCGTAATCTGATTGGCTACCGTACTCTGATTTACCGTAACCTATCGTAGCCCGGAGATCTCTCCTAGTAACTTCTCCCGTTCGGATTAGGATCATCATATCCCTACTGCCTCCGAAATGAGATTGAATCGCGTTGAAATGTTATCGAGCTTCACCGTAATCCGGAAATCATCAGCATAATGGGGCCGGATTCATGTACTATTTGAGTGGAATGCGCATGACTCTGCAGCGATAGTGAGGTGTGTTAGGCTCTGCTCGCGGCTTGGCTCCACTCTTCCCTGATGATCATGATTAGACTTCGTCTCAACAGTCTCGGTCTCTGCCATTTGCATACTATCTGGCTCTGTCTGATATGCTGAAGAGTGCGACGAATCGAGAGACGATAACATTGCTCACTCCAAGCGAGTGCCTCACCCCGCCTAGTTTACGTGCTATCGCTTTAGTCGGCGAGCTGAAGAGTGAACTAAACAAGGAAGGACTTGGACCCCGACATCGAGTTTGTGGTCGGCTATTAGCAAGGAGTTCTCGCAGAAGGTTCTTCCCCGAATTCGCACACACTTCCGCACGTATGCGGCCACTGAAATCGGTTCCACATAGTCGCGAATTCGATTCATCCATCCGATACACTATCGCCCGCTCAATACTCTAGCAATTGCTTTTGTGAGTCAGCAAAAGATAGAAGGCTGACAGGAGAGGGCTAAACAGCCCCACTCATGATACTACTTTGCTAAAGCTAGAGGCGGCTCAACGATACGTGACCACTCTTCATTATGATCTCTAGGCTAACAACCGGATAAGAGATTGAGTAAAGACACTGAGACTGTGGACTAAATCGAGGGATCATTTGCTGACATCCCAGCAAAATCTCGTCCACCCTTTCAGGATCAAGCGGTCACAGGCGATCCCGGTCCCCGGAGGCGGCAATAACAACAACGACAACATCAATGCTAAGAAGGTATTGGTTGCACTGTGCGTTTCGTATTTTGAAATTGAAGAACTTCCGGAAGCGTTAGTCATTGCGAAGAATATTAAGGGACAATGGACCAACAATAAGAGTGATTTCAGATCTCTGAAGCATCAACTTCATCAGAAAGGACATCGGCATTCGGATCACCCCTTGGATTCACACCACTTCCGACTCCTCTAGGCTTTCCGCCGTCCTTCTTCCAGACGCCAGTAGTGACACAGACCACGACAGTCCATCATCCGACGCCGATATCGTTCTCCGCGCTTGCTGCTGCAGCGACCCCTTCTGCATCATCTGAAGCCACTGGGACTCAGCAAATCTTCGCCCCGATTCCGCAGGTATCGGTTTCTTGGTCCAGCGCTTCCTCGTTTCCTAGAAAGTGCGCAGTCGCGCAAACTATAATCATGATGTTGATGTGGGAGCGCTTTGGTATTCAGATCGCAGTTAGTCAGTTTCGAAATGAATCTTTTTTTTTCGAAAGACTTGCTTTCGCAGCTGCCTGGGTTTGTAGTTTAGAATAAATAGAAGATCACGCTCGAAGTGGTGTCGATCTCCTTCCTCTGCAGGTGCCGATTAGCCGGCTCCCCGCAAAAACGTCAGCCCGAGCTAACCAACTTGGTTTGGACTCTGCGAGTCCAATCATACTATTCTCGCCAAACTGCCTGCTCTTTTGCTTTCTCTGCCTGACTAGAATGTGTAAAGTTGACTCGATTCTGGGTAAAGGTCTACGAAAGCGGCATGCCTTCCGCAGGTGCTTAGCCTCGTTTGGAGATGTTTCATGCGGGTGAAACGTCAGCGATTCATTCGCAAACGAGATCACGCTCAAATCCGTGTGTGCGAATAGACTACTTTTAGGACGCAACGTGTCGGCGAAAGATAGAGAATGTAGCCTAACAAGCAAACCTAACTTGTAGCTGCTCTATGATTATCGAAAATCAAAGGACTAAATTGCCTGACTATACTATTCTCAAGAAACATTAATCATCTTCAGATGGGCATCCCAACGCTGAACCTGCAGAGTCTGATGAGCTCCATCGCTGCTAATGAGCAGGCTGCTGCTGCTGCTGCGGCTGCGGCCGCAGGCCGCAGCCCTGTACCACTGGAGCCCGGCACTTCGGTACGGTAGCTGGATTACTGTAGCTAGCCCATCCCTGATTCAGGCGCTCCTCTCGCCGGCCGCCATGCAGTCGCCCAAATCGGAGCCGGATACGATGATGTCATCTCCGGGAGCCGAACTGCACGAGACTCTGGCCCTCGCGGACGCCGACCCGGTGGACGTCTTCTGTCAGTTAGTAATCTACCTATTACGGTAGTCTACGTAGTGCAGGGTTACGGTAGTTCGATGTTGTGAAAGCCTTGCACATTGTTAGCAAGTAGCACCGTAGTACTGCTGGTCAGCATCAGATTTGCGTTGGCCTTAATGGCCGCCTGTGCTATCTTGCAAGCAATCTCTGATGCGTTGGTTATTGTGCAGAATCTCTTGAAAATTGGCCTTGACGTAGCGCGGTTTCACGAGATCGAGCTAGCAATCTGTTGAATTAGAGATATCATCTTGCATAAACAAGCGCTAAACTGGAAAAAGGAAGGTTCGGGATCTTGTCCCGATTCTGCAGAAGAGAATTTCACAATGATTCCCTATCACAAAAAGACCAACTCCAGTAGTTAGTACCAGGGTCAGCTACCTACTGAAATGTCATCCTTAGAAAACTAGACTCTTGTTCCAGTGGCTACCAACTACTTGTTCATAGTTCCATCAACTAGCCTATCGTCGTTCGACTACTTAGAGTCCATAATGAACACATTGCAGGCATGTCGCTCTCCGAATCTCTCTCGCGGATCAAATCCGTCAATGCGTTGCTCTACACGCAGCTCAAGCGAGATATTAGCGTGCTCGTCTTGGATGCCGAGATCCAGTTATTAGAGAAGGAAGAGGCATCCCTTTGAAGCCATCGTTGTACGGCACTTTTCTCTTTTGGCCGAGGTTCATTTACCGCCTTGCGTGCGTTCAGAGCGGTAGTAGCCTTAGCCAAAAAAAGAAGTTCCCCTTCTCGCCCCTTGTACATCACCTAGAGGTAGTCACCCCGTCGTTTAGCCCCCATGTGCATACTCCCCCCCCCCCTGTTATTAGTCTCGATACTGCAACCAAAACAAGATTGTTAGCTAGTTGATCTAGAGCCCCAGTGAGACATTCACACTTTCGAAAGTGCAAGTTAGAGCTAGTCAGACGCGCGCGATTTTCTCTTGAGATCTCATTGACCTTCACTCCTAATCTCACTCAGAGTCTTCATCCCATTACGAGCGAGATTATGCACCCTATTTATATCCCCGTGTTAACCCCCTCCCCCCAGGTTAAAAAGATCTCATGCATTTCAAGGCTTCGCGTGTGCACTTTTCCCCGCTAGTCGACAATGTTTCCGGCTCTTGTTACCGTACCCCCACTCCCTCCCTCTCAAGACCAACAGATGCAAAATCGAGATTGACTACGCACGTTATAATCGAGCTCACTTTCTATGTAACAATCAGCACGTATTCGCATATATCAGCCGCCTTCCGTAAACACTCAGCATATGATGATAACCATACAACAGATACTCCAGCTGATAATCGTCTAGATAATCCCCGTATAGCAAATCTATCTCTAATAACCCGTGAAAGAATAGCGCCTGCAGAACAGTTATGCAAACGCCTGCACATAGTTACACCCATATTGTTATTATCCCCCCGCCCCCTCCATTGTTATGCTCTTCCGTTACCTTATTGTGTTACAGTATGCTCGTTCACTGATTGTTATACCGTAGCACCTGCAGAGAGAGATAAATTATGTACTCTAGATGCCGGCTTTCACTTCCGGAATAAGTAACCTGCTCTTTGGCATAACAGCAAGCCAATTTCCGCATTTGGAGACCAAACTTCCCACGGAATTGGTCGCTAATGCTGGCTCTTTCTGGCTAACCAGAAAAGGAGCAAGTGGAATTCAGAGTGTACTAAACGCGATGTTTTCCCCTCTTCTCACTCAATCATACTAGATGCAGAGACTAGAGGAAAAGGTAGTCAGTAGTAACTGCCAGGGCAGAAAAAGGGTGAGAAGGGAAAGGGGATATTAGTCCTTTGCCTCTAGGGAGCCGGCGAGTATGCTAACATCTTGTACACTATGACAGATTCGTTGAGCGAGATAGTATGGGAAATGAAGAGGATTAGCCCTTTGGCGAATCAGATGCACTAGAGATCATGAGAGATGGAGAGACGGAGCTATCTTTAGCGAAGCCCTTGAACGGGGATCAGAGTCGGGATGCTAAATGTCGGCTGCCGGCTTCATGTTCCTTCTCCAGCGCTTTCTCCCCGGCCAGACAGAGCGAGAGAGTGTGTGAAAGTGAGAGAGTGCAGACTGCCGACGCTAATTCGCTGATTGATATTGGCGCGGATCTGAGACGGGCGAATCCCCGAAATAGGCGGTTGCTCTTTCCGTTTTGCGTGCTCTCTCGCTCTGTCTGACAGGCGAGAGAGTGTGTGGATTAGAGAGAGAGAGAGTCCGGCGGTTTCTGTGAGACAGATATAGCTGGAAGATAGATTGAAAGAGGATTCGCCGCGTCAGCAGAAGCATACTGGCAGAATTTATGAAGATCGAGGGAATCTTGCGGTATTTCAGAAAGACAGTCTATGTCAATCGTTTGTGGTGCGCTCGGATTAAGAATCGCATTCCAGAAGATAAATCCTACTCAAAGATTAACCTCCTGAGAACAACACTACGTAGCTGAAGCTCAGGGAATCTTTAATCTCTCACGGAAAATAGCCGATCAAATGTGGTCTGTGGTGCTTGAACAGACCACTATTCCTTTAAAGATGAAGAAAAGCTTTCCCATGAATATCAGGAGAATCAGTAGAAATTTCTTCGAGGAATCGACGTCGTCGATCTATGAAGATCAGGGAATCCGCCACTCTGCGAAATTGAATATACAAATACAAATTGCGGATTTCCTCCTAAGAGGAGTCAGCAGAAATGGGGGAATCCCCGGCGAAAATATGGGATGAATAAGGATGATTGGTGCTTGTTAGGATCTCTATCAGCAGAGGGGATAGGGGGGAATCCCCTTCTAAAATAGCCGGAGAAGGATCTACCGATTTCGGCAGGAGTGGCACGTGAAGAATCTGGGGATTTGCATCAGCAAATCATACATTTCATGACCGAATAAAACTGTTTGCGCATCACGCGGGCACAAACTCTGGCCCCTTTACTCAACAGAAAAGCGCCATTTTGCGTAAATTCGAAGTTCCTGTTCGTGTGTATGATAAAATACCATACGATAAGTATCCGACTCATTTTAGGTCCGTGACTATTCCGAGATGAGTGAAAGTTTAACTGCGAATTAATGTGTTTCATCAAATCTTCAATTGTCCACGATCATTCTTTTTTCAATCCGCAGTAGACATAGTTTCCAAAACCATAAAACATCTGGATGTCCTTCTTTTCTCTAATGGAGTTAATGGATATTTTAAGTTGTTGAACAAGCCACTTGGCACAAATCCTGAATTCCAAAATATGGGAAAATTAAGGAAATGTGGTTCCAATAGCGATCTCTATCATCGGTCAGCAGCAACGGCTTCAATCATCTCTGGTCAGTGACAGATACCCATGTGGAATTGAGAGATTACTACGATAGGTGAATCCCCTTCTGAGAATAGCATGATGATATCCAGTCAGCTGTTCTCTCCATTATATCGGCCCAATTTTTTATTCCGGCGATTTTACAAATGTTTCAAAAAATTTGAAATTTTTGTCACAAACTCGGAAACACTCAAAATACACTTATATTTTACGGGTTTATGTTCAATCGAATCGCAATAGTCGATTTATCAAGTGTTTTATATATAAGAAATTATATAATTAGCTAATTAAGCTACAATTGGCTCGCAAAAATCATGTACTAAAAGCCGGTTTCACGGCTTCCAAATTTTAGGCCAAGCCAAATGTATTTTCCTTTTTACTGCATTTTTTTACGTTCTTGCTCGTGTGTTGTCGTTTTCTTCGCATTTTATACTGCCATTTATGTATCGTTTTATTCAGTCTTTCCAGGCCTCTCAGCCCGACGTCAAGATGGACGTGGTCTGCGTCATTTGGAGCGAATTTGAGGTGAGTCACCGATTTCAACATTTTACAATCTTTCTTTTATCCCTCGCGAATTCCAAACTCAGTCACAGTGCATTCGAGAGGCTTAATCGTTGTTATTGGCTATGTTCGCT
>LS511435.1:867475-906899 GCA_900490845.1 Pristionchus japonicus | reverse complement strand
AGCGAACATAGCCAATAACAACGATTAAGCCTCTCGAATGCACTGTGACTGAGTTTGGAATTCGCGAGGGATAAAAGAAAGATTGTAAAATGTTGAAATCGGTGACTCACCTCAAATTCGCTCCAAATGACGCAGACCACGTCCATCTTGACGTCGGGCTGAGAGGCCTGGAAAGACTGAATAAAACGATACATAAATGACAGTATAAAATGCGAAGAAAACGACAACACACGAGCAAGAACGTAAAAAAATGCAGTAAAAAGGAAAATACATTTGGCTTGGCCTAAAATTTGGAAGCCGTGAAACCGGCTTTTAGTACATGATTTTTGCGAGCCAATTGTAGCTTAATTAGCTAATTATATAATTTCTTATATATAAAACACTTGATAAATCGACTATTGCGATTCGATTGAACATAAACCCGTAAAATATAAGTGTATTTTGAGTGTTTCCGAGTTTGTGACAAAAATTTCAAATTTTTTGAAACATTTGTAAAATCGCCGGAATAAAAAATTGGGACGATATTTGATGGAATGAATTTGAGAGATCATTATCGGGGAGAATCGTGTTTAAATGGAGTCTTCACCAGATTCTTTCCCAGAATCCTCCACAGTGCAAGGCACCTTTGAAGATCATCGAGAATCACTTTCGAAGATAAATTCGACAGGATCAGGGAAGCCCCGGGAAGGACAGGGCGGAAAGAGCATCGAAATTGATCACTGGTGCCGTTCTCGCGAACGGATTGGGGGAATCCCTGTCAATTGGCAAAAACAGTGAATGAGTCAAGGGAGAAGCGCAGCGCCTGTGCAGATTCTGTGTCAACTTTTTTCATTTGGGGATCTGAGTCAGCGATAATTTATCTGGCTTAGGTTTTCTGCATCTTCAGAAGCTTCGTTCTGCACATTCACTCACTCCACAGGAAAAAGAAACAGTTCCGGAAACCAGAGACTGTATCGAGATTCTCTTCTAAAAGGAACCGCCCGCTTCATCGCCTGAATGGATAAGTGGATTGAGAGGAGTGAGTGGAAGGAGGATTAGAAGGTGTCCACTGACAAGAGGCACTTCTGAAACCCGAGCTTGTCACTCCTCTCCTCGACCTTTGATCTTGCCGCCAAACGTGGCAAAACACGCCAAAACAGGCGTAAACAAACAGTACGACAGTAATTGATGGGTTTGCGGGAGTCGATGGGGCATGAGGGTCAATTGAGCGGGTGTGCGCCTTTAGGCGCCAAGACGTTTCTCCGAGCATTGTTTGACTCTCTCGATTTGGCGTGGTCTCTCGCTCTGTCTGTCCGAATGAGAATAAGAACACAGTCCGCGCACTTGTCTTGAGTGGATCGAACGACAAAAACGGCAATGATCTAGGTTCTTTCAAGGAGCGGATCCTTTGATCCCCAGTAACTATCTCCCCACTGGTTGACCGCCCGTAGCCAACTAACGCTTTTTCGAGTAATCCTCTCGCCCCATAAGGTTTGATGGCCCGCAGAAAACACAAGGAGCATTATGAATGATGACCTAGTTGATGAGGAGTGAGGATTACGATAGAAACCAAAGGTTTTCCCCTCACTTTAATATCCCTCTTTTTTTGGGAGATGTTGCATTTATTCATCTGGCGGCTAGTGCCTATTTTCCCCCACTGGCTTTTCAACCACTGTCTCGGTTCAGGGAGGTATTCTTCTCCTCGGGGGGCTAATGACGATTTCGGCGGATCAAGTGAGTGTCTTTTCTTGACTGATTACATCACACCTTAGGTGGTCCTGGGTTAGCCCGCATCAAAGCGACACACAAGTAGTGAGTGATTACCCCCACTACCCGGGTGGTCCACAAGAACAATACTGAAGGAGGTACTAGGCTGCGAAAGAGCTCCCCTTCCTCCCCCCCCCCCTTTGACATCTAAAACAGTATGTGCGCTACTACGCGTCACGAAGTGAAAAACGTTGTCTCAAGCTGAAATTTGAGTTTAAAGTTGCATTCCCCAAATCAGGTGACATTACAAGATCTCGTGCAAAATAAATCACCTGTTTTCCTAATTTCACCCACGCTTGAAAGTATGCTGATGTTATAAAGTAGAATCATCTCATTTCCTTGATTAGACGATCAACACTCGGCCTGTTCTCACACCATCCGGTCAGCAGATAATCAAGTGCTGAGGCTTCCTTTACCCAGCTGTTACGCAATGCATCCGCCTCTTTCGGCATCCACTCCCACTTCATTGCCTATTCACTCTCCCAGGTCGAACAGCGCGAGACAGAGAAGGAATCGAGAGACTCACCCCTATCCATGACCAGAGTGCGGAAAGCAAGAGTTGCTCTCCTCATTTCACACACTCTCTCACCGATCAGAGTGATGAGAGAGTGTGCAGAATGAGGAGAGTCACCTCTTGCTTTCCGCAATCTATCCATGACCACTCCCGGCCTCCACTTAACCTGTGCAATATTGATGATCCGGAAGAAAGGCGCCGAAGGGGAGGATTAGTGGATCGAGTCGGCTACTAAACGGCTCTTGATTATGCTAGAGGCGGAACGGGAGAGACAAAGCAACAGATTAGGCTCCGAGATTGCATCAAAGGGGAATGCGGGAGGAATACGGTAATCTATCTCACTGAGAGTTTGCAAAGGCTTTAGGACGATCTATGGTCTAGGATCAATGATATTTCTAAGTATTAAAAAAGAGGAAGAGGAGCGATTGCCGGATTATGAAATCATCAATCTATTCCTGGATTAGGGTACAAGGGCATCTCTCAATTCTGCGTGCTCTCTCTCCGCTCTTAGAAAATGAGGTAGCGGATTAGGATGAGTCCATTATCCCCTTGAGGAGCAATGACAACACAAGAGCTAGGGGGCATCTTGGAAAGGCAGTGAGTCTCTCCAATGCGCGCACTCAACCGCTCGGTCTTAAGGGTAAGTGATAATGGTATATGAGGAGGGACAAATTTGTTGGATCAAAAAGGTAAAACCATGCAGAACATCACTGCTAGGCCAGACAAGATCAGACTCTTCTTCGGATCTACTTCGTTCGATTTTCAAGTGTTATCCTCAAGAAGAGTCCTCGAGTATGGATGCGTATCACACCTGATCGAGTCATGACTGGAAGATGATTGGGAGATTGACAGATTACGCAAGCAGTCTCAAGCAAATGATTGCACTGGATATCGGAGATGGGATCAGTAGATGGACAAACAAGGAGTGAGGTGGCTGATCCAGGGCACTGCGGGCATGGCAGGTATGTTTCAGGGGTTCAAGAAAGGTCGTTCACACTTTTATTCCACAATCTTGTGCGCTTCTCGATTGGAAAAAATCAATGACCTATCCGAAAAAAATCGGACTTTTCGATAAATCGGTCCTTTCGAATCAATATGATTATTTGCCAATCAGAACAATCAAGTCTGTCCCGTGTGTCCAAAGGACAACGCCTCTTCCCAGCTGCACTCTCGATGGTACAATAGCACATTATCATTCTAAGCATGTTTTTTCCATCATGCAAACCTAAATAACTTCCTATCCCATCTTAATTCCGAGCTACTGAATATTGCTAGGAGACGGAAGAAGTTCCAGCTGCGCTCTCGATGGTTCAATGAGACGCTATCATGCACAGCCCTACTTTCGACACTGATAAACTGAAATGTGAGCCTGTTGTGCTTCCCACTCCTTCTAACTGACTGAATATGGACTAGAAATGGAAGTTCCTGCCCAGCTGCGCTCACTCTCGATGGCGCAAGGTGGCGCCAATTCCATGCTCTGCTCAATTTAATGACCATCAGCTGGCTGTTCACTCAGTTCACTTTCCTAATTGGCACATGTTGAACCTACATCCTGTATTTGCCCTTCCTTCCAGCCTGAGGGGCGTGGTCTACTCTCTCCCCAACTCCCCTTCTCCCTCACCGTGTCTGACCGGACTCAACCTACAGAGGGCGTGGCTTGCTACCAGCTGAGGGGGCGGAGTGAGTGACCCGCAGGTCACCCATCCACTCATAGCATAAGCTTGTCCTTCGAGCCAGTCGGTTGTCAAATCTACTCGCTCAGCTCTACTCATCACTCCATCTTCCGTTCCCAGAGACTTCAACTCGAGAGTCCATCACACCGGACAACATGGTAAGTGAAGTATAATTAGAGCCCCGTTCTCATCATTGTTCGCTCCTATTCCTGACCAGAGCAAAATAGTGCCCGCACTCATTTCGTGAACTGTCCCCTCTACTTCATCACTTTACTTCATCTATTAGAGCCTCATCTACCCTTGAGGCTAATGAGCGAGCGATAGTGTAGTGGTCTGAGGCGCTGTCTTACCTCGCATTAGCCTCTGGTTCAATCCCTATGGGCGCTTTAGATCACTAATTTATTGCTCGCTCCGCCTCACCAAGGCGACATTTGGTAGACGTGATTTCATCACGCAGGCATTCGGAATCGGAGTAATGGTTTGGCACTCCGAGACTTGTGCCCCAGATTCAAACTCTCAATGGTTATTGCACACATTTCAGATGTTCACGATGTACTCCGGTCCTGATTCTGGATTCTCGTCTCCCATCTCCACTCTTCCCTCGTGTTCCGCATTCGATCCTCTTTCTCCATCGATGAGCAGGATTCGACGAAGACTTTCCTACGAATCAATCGATACTCCATCAACCAGAGAAGCAGCGACCCAGACGGAACCGCAACTGTCAGGTACTGTATCTTGGACTTTGGGGGGCATTAGGTTACATGACCTTTGATGTTCCCTCCACACCTGGAAACAGTAGCGTGACAAAAATATCTTCCAATGTTTGGCTAACCGGAAGGATCAAAGCGGTCCTCAGTGTCAATCTCGACACTGTTTGTGTAGTTCATTGTGAGATGTTCCCCCTTTATCGGGACTTCCGCGCATCTCAGTTCTCGATAGGGATCTTACCGTAGCCTAGTCTTATCGTACCTTATCATACCGTAATCATCTTATCGGTTATCTATTTCAGCTGAAGACATCATTCGCTGTCGCCGGATCGGTCGCAAACTCCTCGCTCTCTGTGATGATTTCGACCGAGAATTCTTCCAACCAGCGACCAAATCCGAGGTAATTTACCCGTTCCCATCAATTATTCTCAACTCACTAATGCGCTCTTTCTCCTCTCTGTTGCGCAATCATTCAAATTAGGCTGCTTGACCCTCTAAATGAGCTCCGGTTAGATACCTTCCTTCTCTCTCACCACTCGATTATGCAACTGCTTTGTCGCTTACCGTATCTATTACACTTACCGTACCCGCGCAATAGGATGAAAGAGATACTTGAACAGTCCTCAAGTAAGACAAAGATCGAGATCGAATAGGCACAATACTGACTCTCTCTCTATTTCTCATGCTCTCTCGATCTTTCTAGCCACCCCTTCAAGGCCAGGACTCCCACCCTCGAGATGGTTCGGATAGCGCCTCTTTCCATTCATAAACACCCTCATCTTATCCCATTGCGCATCCTTTGTTCTCTAATAGCAGCTCGACCCTATAATTACAGTGACTTCTCGACTTTCAACCCCTTATTTCGCTCATTACAGACCGTCCATCTCTCATCATCCTCTTCATATTCTTCTTATCCTTCACTCGTCGTTGATTTCATCCGGAGCTTCTTCTAATCAATGCAAAAAGTCAAGATACTGTGACATTCCAACAAAGATCTGCGCAGAGTGTGAAAGAAACGTGTATTGTAGCCCCGTATTGAATCGTGATAAATATGATCTATCAATCAGAGTTGTATTGTTTCATGTGGATCGGTTGAGATTGGGATTTTTCTGGGGGAGAAGTGTTGTTCAGTGTTGCATCCAATCTGCCTGAGGGGATATTGACTCACTAATCTACTCTGCTTGCCCAAATCGCGTGAAGTAGTGAACACACCTAAGCTAACATTGATCATTCATCTCCTTCTCACTCTCCTCAATCAACACACTCTCTCGCTCCGTCTGTCTAGAAAGAGTCTTCCATCCACTCTCTGAGAGTCAATGAGAAGCAATCCATCTTCTTCCCTCACACAAACACACGTGTTCACTATTTGCGCTCCATAAATCCGTCCAGTGATATGCAAATTGAGATCCACTCGAGATACGGTATCAGCCAGGCTATCAATAGGGAGTGTATCAAAAGAATCTTTTCCTTGGACTATTGATGAGAGCATCACTTCTCATTCATTCGGCCATCAAACGCCTACTGTATCAGTACTAACGCCTGTCCCCAGCTGGAACCAATCTTCCTCATTCTCGATATCTCATAATCGTTCCTCTCTGATAACTACCCTCCTCTCCTCCCTCATTCCCCAAATTAATGAGTCCTTAAATCGTGTCCAACAGCAAGTAATCCTCAGTTGTCTGCCACCAGGTGCACTCACTCATTTCTCGGGATGGAGGGGCAGTCTCCTCGTTGGTCGTGCTATCTCGTCCATCCTAAGGGGAGGGGAGAGAGAAAATGAGCGCATGTAATCACTGGGATGATGAAGCTATGAATGATCAGTGTCGCATTTTCAATTGTATTCAACATTCTTGCACTTTCTCGGATGCGAATTGAGCACGTTGCTTCATTAATCTCAGGGAATGTTCTGGCAACTGTAGCCAATAGACTTATCTTGGTCAAATTTTTTCAACACCGGTCCGGATGTGTTTCATAGCTCCATTATTTCTTCCGTTTCATGATCATTTCGATCAGTCCTGGCATTCGATTTGTCCAAAAAAACTGATATTGTAGATTAGGAAGCATTAAATTGATGACTTGCTCCTCCTAAATACTACTCTGCTACTCCTACCCCAGGAACACCTCCCGTAACTCTATCCTTCTAGGTTAGGAGGGGTCACTCACAGCTGGAGATAACTGATCGTGTCGTAATTCATTTCCCTCTCTCGAGTCACTCGATACTCGCAGACAGGAACAATGGAGAGAAGGAGGAGGAGACTCTCTCCATTCTACCCGCTCTCTCGTTCTGTCTAACCAGATAGGGTAAGGGAAGTCCCTTTCCCGATTAGCACCTGTTGAGAATATGACACAGGACGGCTGTTAAATGGTGAGGGAAACGAATGGGAACAGTTGTTGAGATAACGAGGGAGTTGGCACGGAGCAAATGACCATTGGTATCTGATATGGATAGGAGAACAGAAAGCATGCTTTTATTGCCCTTTCGGGATTTCAATCATGTTCAGGAATGGAGGAATGAGTAATGATTAGAGATGAAATGGTTTCCGATTGGCATCCCTTATTCATTGAGCTCCTCCCTCCTTTGTCTCTTTCCTGCTAATGGATTCGATGTAATGAATCCATCACTGTCTCTTCTCTGCCTAAGGAAGGAATGACAGGATAAAAGACGACCCTCTTAGTCATTTGCATGCCGACACTGTGGGGAGTGATGAATGAGAGACTGATTCGACAGGATAGAGAGTCAAGCTCCTTTTCGGGCCCATCTTTTGTCAATTTCAATGACTGATCGAAGACATTGGGTAGAATTTATGGGTCTGGAAAGAGGTAATCGAAAGAAACAGTAACCCCTCAGGGACCTCGGGATTACGGTACTCATCATGCGTCTAAGGCCGATTGTAACAGTAGTCGACCTCTTCTTGCGGGGTAATTCGAGATCATAAATGGGTGTCGGGAGAAGGGCGCTTCTCTTTGGTGTTCTTCTTCAAGATATTGTCAGACGGTCAGAGAAAGCGAGAGAGTATGGAATATGAAGAGAGCGGAGAGACTCTCTACTGATTGTCTCATCCTTGGGGAGATATTTTACAGCCCGGGAGGAGAAAAGAGACCGCTCTCCTAACTACGTAATCTAATAAGTGATGACAGACGGGAACGAAGATTAATGAAGAGAAGAGAGGAAGAGTTTGCTGATTGGGATAAATGGCTTGACCCTTTTGAAAAAAAACCTGTTTGTATTTTTGTTTGTTCTTTTTATGATCGACCGCGCCTTTATTGAGCATTGATTCATTCCAGACAAAAATCTGTCATATGAAACATGCACTATGAAACCCAACAGGAATAATCGGGTGATTCTTATTCCGCCTTAGTTTCACTAATCTATCATCTACTCGAGCGCTTTCTCACTGTGATAGGTCGCGAACAGACGGTAAAACATTCAAATATCTGGACTTTGCTCGATTTCCCGAACATTTTTCTCTACTCCAACGTCTAACAATGACTCGCATTGAGCAACAACATATTAGTTGCTGCGTATCCTCCATATGATGAAGAGGAAGTGAAGAGAAGGAGGGTGTGAATGAACCAATTATTAGGACAACCCACTAATAGAGATGCGGACACCTGCCTGGGGGTGAGGAATTGACTATCTCCCATCCGTACGTTCTCTCATTCGCTGTGACTGAAGAAGATGCTTGTTGAATTGAGAGAGACTGAGGAAAGAAGGAAGGATGAGACAAAGAGATGACAGATCGGATATGGATGTCAAGGGAAGATGAGGAATTGCGCAACGGGTGAGAGATAAGGGTGTCCTCAATTAATAATTGATCTGATAGGATCAACGATTGGCAATCACAGATGTCGATGTCGGTTGCGCAATCCGGTAAAGAACACTCAAGACAGCTTAGTTGCACCCAACGGTTGACAACCAGATCACTAACGACTTTGCGCAATGGGATTGTCAGATAAGGTGCCAGACATAGCTTTCGCACCCAAGCTAGAAGTGTAATCCAGAATCTATCCAATGCCCGGTCGCGCACTGTAATCCTCCCACTCGGAGAGGCCTATCGTATTTGCCCTGTATCTCTCCTCTCCCTGAAGATATCGGATAACAGTCAATCATCCAGAGGGATTGGGATGATTAAGGAGAGAGTGAGAAGCAAGGGATAATCATTATGTAACAGAGGGGCCTCAGGTGGGCACACTAGTGAGGTGTCGGGTTACAAGATGATGAGATGGGTGGAACAGCAGAGATGGAGGAGACACGGGATCAGGTACTGTAGAAGAAGTACTGTAATTGATAGGGGTTTTGAAGCTAGAAAAATAAGGAAATCGAGTGCGATGGAACTCAGTAGGATTTTACTGGTATTGTGAAGCATATCCGAATAGATAGATATATATCCGAAAACAAAATCACCCAGATTACCGCATGTGGGAGAACGGAAACGACTGGAGGGTAGGAGAAGCCAGATTATGACCCTTCTCATTCACTATCTGCTCTAAATCCGGTCAGAGAGGCGAGAGAGTAGAGGAAGCGAGGAGAGTAATGAGGAGAGTGCAGCTGGTGCTTGAACGAGTCATTCACACGTGCTTCCTCTTCCCGAATTGAGATGCAATCAGTAATAGGGACTAATTAGGATGGGTTGAGGTGGAGAGTACGAATAGCGTTGACCCAAGAGGCGGTTTTGTATTTATACTGTATCTTATAAGATACATTACCGGGATGAACTCAAGAAAAAGGAAATGATGTTTCGATGCGGTAAACCTAGTAGATACAAACACAAACAATTGATTAATTTATAACTTTATGTGGTATATGGGCCTGTCCTGTCAGAGCCGTAATATCGTTTGCCTAGACCGGATCCGGGGTTCAAGCGCGCGTACGGTAGTGCGCGAAATTTTCGCGCGTCGCTGATATCTAGTTTGGAGTTATTATTGTCCTTTTTATTATATTCTTATTACTGTTATCTCTCAATTTGTTCATGATTATTATAATCCCGATAAGTCAGCGCATGGCGGGTCGAAAAATTGGTATCGCGACGTCGTGAGACTAAAGGGAAGAAGAAGGCAGCCCGCAAACAACATAGAGAGGCCAGAAAAAACTCAAAATCGACTAAACCTGTTGTGAGCGGTTTCTCTGATTTTGTTTTGTATTTTTTCCGCGCCCAAATGTCACAATATATTAAATTTGGGAACTGTTTGCATGCACGTTTGTCATAAGCTACATCTTTGCTACTTCACAGGACAAAACAGTGGAAAACAGCGGAAGAAAGTACAGAAGATCTCCTAAACCTGAGGTGAACACCTTTTTTCAAAGGTGTTCAAGGTGTTTGGTTTTATTGGGCAAATGTTCACCGACATCGAAAATTGCATTCCCATTTAGAGATTATGGAAACTCATTTAATTACAGGACAACATAGTGGAGAACGTGTATGAAGAGGTGGACGAAGATGAGATCAATGATATTGTTAAACAGCGGCAATCCGATGAGCTCACCGTCGATGATGGTAGGAACCAGGGTTGAACGGACATTTGACTGTCTCTCACTTTTCCATGTTTTGTCTGAGAGCATTGCGAAATGAGAGAGCTTAAAATTTTCGCCCAACCATGGTACGAACATTGAATAAATCACTGAAAAAAATCAATGAATCAATCAAGATGAGGATGCGTTGGAAAACTCCATACGTCGTGATGAATAACTTGGCAATAGATCGATAAGCTGCAGACTTTGCTTTGTTGTTTCTCGCATGAACTCTAAGAAAACGAATTGCAGTGATCGAGCCGAAGAAGGGTCCGATCAGTGCGTCTTTCTCGGCTTTGAACACAAAGTCAGAAGCTGAAAGCGAGGTGAGGATTTCGAAACTACAATTTCTCAAAAACAGATGAGAATTTAAAATAATTTTTAGAATGTTATTTCAGAATAACATCACGCTTGAAAACGATCCGCCGGAGTTCTTGAAAGAGACTGATATAATGATACAGACGCCACTTGAAAAATCATTGTCACACAGAGTCAGAATAAATATAAAAACAACGCAGCGCCATTATTGAGGGGGTAAGAGTCTCGTTCGTTATTCGAATAAGCCGGACACATCAATCCTAGATCGATCACTTTGTGAAATCAACTGTGAATGTTTTTTTTTGTTTCAGAGTGAAGAATGTCTGAAGATCACTGCGAATCATCGAGATATTCTCTGATTGCAGCAACAACCGCCTTTCCATCTCAATCCCCATTTGCCCATTTGACCATCTCATTGTATTGTATTTTGTATTCCCTTTTTGCGTATTATCAAGACGAGAAGCATAAAGTAAATTTCAAAAAAGTTACTCATCTTTTTGGGGGCATTTTATTCAAGTAGATGTGTCTGCTCACTTCACGTGATAGCGATATTCCACTACTTCCACTGGCAAGTTCCGAAAAGGCGAACCCTGGGGCATTTCCTCCCTTTCTCAAGATTTAATCAACGATGCCCACTGCACATCATGAATCTGTGCCAGAGGGCATACCAGAAATGAGTAAATGGTATTTCAGGATCTTAATAGCGTGCATGTCAGGTTCATTAGTTTCATCGATCCTTACTGAAATGTAATTCCTGTTCAGTACTTCAAATCGACTGGATCATGCCTCTAGGTAAGAATGAAATGTCCTTATCCGATCTTCCTTCGGATATCGTCCGAATCATAATTGTCGTGTCACGCGAACCGTACCGGATGAGAGAAGTGAGTAGTTTGATTTTGTTGGCTAACGATTCCCGATTCGAAAGATCTTTTGCGTCTACCTGACTAGCGAACGTGCTGGAAATGCATTATTCAGATTTCGCCAGCATGGAATTATCTCGCACTTGAACATGTTCTCAAACGCCGTCGGCTCATCATCAACAGAATGCATATCAATTTCGATGAGAACGATAAAATTACAATCGACATTGAAATTCAAAAGATATTTCTGATCCACTTCCATCGATGGAATAAGTTAGGAATGAATGGAAAATTTAAAAGGGTGAACAGCACATATTTTCATGGCACTAAACGTTTAGGTTGTTCAGGGAAAAGCGTGGAGAAATTCAGCAAATCCCACGCTGCATCTTTCCACTTTATCGTCCAAACTTCTCAAACTAGTTTCGAAGAATATAAATCTGCAATCAGAATCGTTCAAGCAGTTGTTGATGTCTTGTCATCACATTGAAGTACTCTCGGTGAACCGCGTAACGAAGCAGAACTTCAACCCGTTTTGTGGCTGTTTGGGCTCAGTTCGGATTGGTACGCTGATGATTGGAGTGAACGAGGATGTAGACGAAGGAGACTTTCAGTATATTTTGACGGATCACTGTGCAAGAACCAATTTGATTGCTTTTTTTCAGAGAAATTCGTGAAGAAGCTCAGAAGATCAATGCGAACCATCGAGTAATTCTCTGATTGGAACCACAATCGCTTTTCCTACATCATTCATCATTCCTTATTATTGTTCCTGCATGCATTGCAAACTAGTTGCTCTTGTATTTACTCTCGAATCTCATAAAGTCGGAACGAATGCTTACTTCAACTAGATCCCTATGAGACGTCGTCCATGCAATTCGCGTGGGCAACCCAGGGGGTGCTCTCCACTCTCATTCGCAATAGTCAAGAATGCGCACTGTTCATCAGGGAGCTGGGCCAGAGGTAATGCCAGAAATCAGAAAATGATGTTTCATGGCTTTTTGAAAGCATCTAACTCCCGTTCTTACAGGATTACTTATCTATCGGAAAATGCCTCTAGATCAGAATGAAATGTACTTATCCCATCTTCCTTCAGACATCATTCGAATCATTATTGCGATAACAGGGCAACCATATAGAATGAGACTCGTAAGTTTCTTATTTTCATTAGAGTGAAATCGAAAAGATTGTTTCATTGCATTCAGATTTCACCAAAATGGAACACTCTGGCGTTAGAGAAGATAAGGAAACGTCCACTAGTGATTGATCGAGTGGATCTGAACTTTTACAACGGCAACTTGACTATCGAACTCAAAATACGGAATCATTTTCTGCACAATTTCAGCTTCGATCAATGGAATCGAAGAAGAAACGATTTCGAGAATGGCAATGTATCTTATTTGAGCACATCGGAGTTAATTCAATACAAATTGCTTTCTCTTTTCTAGCTGATGAGCTTCACAACGATGCCTGTGAGAATGCCTACTCTGGAATTGGGCGCATTTCCCATGATCGCAGTTTCCTCAGCTATCGGTTTAGCTGCAATATTTTCAAGCCGCGTGGGTGCATCTTTGTTAGCCGTCTATTTGTATTGTATCATGAGATCCCATGTGAACCAAAGGGAAGAAGAAGAAACGCAACGAGCTAGAATGGAGCAGTCACCCATCGCAATGCTGGAGGAACTGTTCAAGTCTACACATAGCATCAAATTAGTGACAATAATGAATGCGAGTACAACAGAGTTCGACTCTGTACGTGAGATTGTGGGGTCAATTCCGATCGGTCGCCTGATTGTTACCGTAAGGAGAGATGCGAATGTGGATATCACACGCGCGATACGGTAAGCGAATGTTCCGGTTCTAAAACACAAAATGATTTGTGAAATTACAGCTACATCCGCAAAGGCGCAATGAAGATCAACGCAGAGTATCGAGTCGTTGAGCCATCGAGTTTGTAGTCGAAGCAAATTAAGTTCGGAGCATCGTTATAATAATAAAATTTTATACAAAGTAAATGTGAACATTCAAACGATAAACCCCTCGTTCCTGCCCTCGTTCTAATCCACGCAATTTATATCCAAAGAGTTTACAAGATTTGCTCAAGGCACACATTTTTGTATGTTTTTATACCACATTCAAGAAAAGAGGAGATTCATCCCGCATTTGACCACCGAATCACTTGTTCTGGCTTTCTTGGGGGTACGTTAGTGACTGAAAAAGTTTCCTCTTCGGCATGAGGAGAGCGGTTCGGTCCGAATGCTTCAGATAACACACCGATGCGTCGCCGAGACACACTGATAATGAAGACTATGCATTCGAAACAAGAAATGAGAACTAACCGATAGGCTAGACAGACAGCTACGAAAGAAGTTGCCGCAAGGAGCGCGATCTCTTTGGAGATTCGTCCCATGTGACTGACACCAACCAACTTTCTCCTGTCTTGAGCAAAGCTCTGAGACTCTGCTAATCCCATAGTCTCTCTCACGTAAGACACATCCAACCTCCTCATTCTTTCACTCGCCCTGCGGCGATCGCACCCCATTGTGTCTATTGTCCCGGGGAAAAACTGTGAGAGCGCGATCCTTTCACTCATGGTCAGGATAGGAGGATTTTAGTCGTTAAAACATGCTTCATGGGGCAATGCTTGAAAACATATTTTATTGAACCAACAATGAGCGCGAAGAAATTCATTGCGACTCGTCTTCACGTAACCACAACATAACTCGCATTGACCTTCTTCGCTGACTTTTCGATGTGCCTATAATAATTTATTTTTTTCGAAAAAGTCAATTGCTTGAAAAGGAGGAAAACATTGAGATGTGTGCTCACTGCATTGTGTCCAACCAATCGACGCCATCTTTTACGCTCACAATCAATTGTCTGACTCGAACCGATCTCAACAGATTGAGAAGGCCGTCAAAACTCGTCCTCTTAACGTTCATTATCGACAACAATTTGATGTGGTAGGTGGAATCCAGTAGGTTCTGGAGCGGTGAACATCTGAGGTCAGCAAGGCTAACTGTATCGTCAGTCACCCTCGAAAAGTTGACTATCTAAACAAAGATTATCTTGTTACATCCAATTATTTTAAATTCAAATCAATTTTCTTTCATTCTTTCTCCACTACAGTTCTAAGTCTTGCACATTTCCGCCTGTTTACTCCACTTACGTTTTCATATCTTGCATCCAGCCCGTTCTTATCCCACAATTCGAAAGTGAAATGTTTGAGAAAATCCTTGCGAATTTTGACTTTCATCTTTATTTTATTTGAGTGATCAAAATAGAGATCTAATCGATCGATAATGAGGCGTCGATTCTTGAGATGTTCGAGAACCAGGTTATTCCATGTGGGCGAGATCTTAAACGGTGTGCTCGAAATGACGGAGAGATCGATGCAGAAAAGGGTTTATCGTAGGGGATGGATAAAATGCAACCGGAAAGCACAGAAAAAAGCTCACCTCGCTCATTCGCATCGGATTATCAGTCATTGGAATGATTAATCGGATGATATCCAGAGGGAGAGAGGCGAATGTGAAACCAGTATCATCAGAAGGCGAATTGGTCATTGGCAACCGGTTGAACGTTCCTAGGAATGAAATCGTGTAGAATATAATTTTTTTTAGCGCACGCGAATGATAGCGTCGAATAAAGCTGTCAATCAAATATTTACGCCGTACCTCTCTTTGCCATCGTACAACCCCAACGGCCAACCCCATGGCGTGATTGCTCGCAGTTGAATTACAATAACGCTAATTGTACGCAAGAAACCCTTTGGCATATAACAATCGATAATAATTAACAGTTTTTAATAATTAATATCTTTTATTCAACCATATTCAAAAGAAGCAAACATCAGAGAGGTTGTGACAATGCGAATCAAGAATTCTTCTTCAGCACCTTTTTTGCTACGCATATTAGCCCAACACCCACACTGTAGATCACAAGAAATACGGCCGTATCGATCACCAGATCAGTGGTGGTGTAACCAGGGAAGAGGAAGAGGCGGGCAAAGAGAGAGATGGGGCGGCGAGTGGTGAGGATAGGGCGAGTAGCAGAGCGGGAGTAGTTGGAGACATCACGGAGCGTGTGGATGGTGAAGCCTAGCTGGAAAATTCCTTGTAATTTTACTTCCGATAAATGATGACCTCTCACCCAACTCTGTCCAGTATTGTCCCAAGATGCTTTGATTGCCGTCTCAATGTACCTGCAAAGACGAAAATGTTGATCTTCGAGCATTTACTGACCATGTTGAGTAGCTTCGGAACCATTCCACATCGTTCCATCGCCCGAATTTCGCTTTTTGAACGCTCATCATGCCGGCGAATGAAATAATCGCGATCTGTAACTTCTCAGTTTAAACGTCAAGAGTGAGTGAGGCATCCAGTGATAGAGTATCATAGAGTATAACTCGCCATTCGATCATAGCCAATATCGCTTGGTCCAGTGGGTCCCGGAATACCGAAGAAATAGTTGAAATCAGCATAGCGCGCAAGCCACTGCACTCCGCATTGCGCCTCCTCCTTTTCGCACACTTTCCTAGAAAGATCAGCGTTGCAAGAATTCTCGACAATCCAGACTTTCATCCTTCAACATACCTCATAGCTTCATGTTCCCTCTGCGCCCTCGAGAACCTCCGGAGCCTCGCGCCTAGAATGCATCATTTCGCGCCTCTTGTAAGTCCGAAGAAGGTAGAAAAAATATACCACACGAATCCATCCACAGCCAGTCTCCACACGATGTAATCAGTGACGAACCCACCCACGGACAGTCGAGGATCCTGAGATTCAAGTTCGATTTTCGTGGGCCGATAACCAAAAAACGTGAGATTCGAGACCTTACCTCCCAATCGTTCACGTATTGCGCAGCCATCTCAATATCGTTCTCTCAAAACTTGTCTTGATGGTCGATAAGCGATTGTATAGTCTAAGTACGCATCCACATCTCCTGAGGTTTCGCTCTTCTGTTGTTGTTGCATTGTTGTGCCTGGATCCTTGCCAGGGGGTTGACTTTCAATTGTCTAATCATTTTTAATTTAGACCACTTGGAAGCAATGACCGAGCTAACTTCTGAACAGTGTCGAATCACAATAACATCCCTCCCTGACGACATCATCCGATGCATTATTTCGATGACGGAGTTGCCGTACCTAATGAGAGAAGTAAGTCTGCATTTTATCATATCATTACTAACAAAAACCAATAAGATTATTGACAGATCTCCCCAAAATGGAACTTGCTCGCTCTTGAGTGCATGAACAATCGGTCTGTAGTAATCGATTATATGGAAGTTACAATTCAAAATGAAAATGCAATATCGATAACGGTTCGCTTATCAAAAGGCTTTGTCGAATTTTTCGGCGGTGATCAATGGAGGATATTGGGAAAAGATCTTTTTGATGCGAAAGTAAGCCCCTTGCAAAAACATTTAAAGATATTATGTGCAATCTTTCAGCTAATCAATGTAATTTCCACACTCGACGGGTCCGCTGCTTCTTTCATCGCCAAAGTGTTTAATTTTATCTTACTCTGGGGAAGAACTAAAGAAGAAAGGAGTGTTGAGACTTCGCTCAATCAACTCGAACAACTTCTCAAATCAACCTATCGCATCAACTCCATTGCAATCAAAGGCGTGAAGAAGGACAGTGTGCTCAGGACATGCTTGGATAGCTTGAGTTCAGTCAAAATCGGCCGGATGATTGTCACAGTTCGCGATGATGTAGACGATCTCGATTTTGAGTGAGTTTTTCTTCACATAAAGTCATATTTTCGAAAGAATTCACCTCATTCCAGTGAGATAGCTGAGCGAGCTAAGAAGGTCAGTGCAAAACATCTTGTGATCGCCTGATTGCTGGAATAATCTGATAATCTGAAAACATGAGAACAGATCGAATCGAAAACTTAGTTTCTGAATACAGTCAAAGTTTAACAATCAATTGTTCATATCCGCATGCACCCTGGAACGAAACACAAATACACAAGTAAAATTCAATCGTTTTAAAGTTTCTCTAGCATTCCTTTGCTGTAAACAATATTCTGCAAGAGCACAGTGATCTTTGCATACGACACAAATATTGAATCAACTTGTTTACCACTTTTTCCATTCCTCACAATCGTCTCTCCTCCCCTCATTCCCCACTCCGCTCGTCCTCCCGAGTAGTCGCTCCCTCCCTCCACTCTCCCATGGCCGCACTGGCCGCCGCCCTCTTCCTCTTCCTACCCACGCTCACGGGTTCGGTAACATTGATTACAGTATCTTGGGCATGATGAGTACGGTACTTTGCTAATGTTCAGAATGGGTACGGCACCTTGTTAAGAATACCGGGCGGGAGTGCTATTAATCAATAGCTCGATTACCGTAGTCCGATTACGGAATCCGATCAATAAATCGATCGATAATCTTGCAGCGATCGCGCTGACGTGCGAGACGAACATGACGCGGCGATCACGCGGCCGCGTCCCACGGCAGAGAGGCAGTGTGGGGAGGATTACTGTAGATTACCGTACTTACCGTATACCGTACTCTGAATACAGTATGCCGAGCACAGCAACGAGGCAGAGCGTGGACTGATCTTTGATCTTTTGTGCTTATGACAGATCAAAGGTCATATCGAAGGCTGGTTGCCTGATTAAACAATAGGCGGTACAGAGATCAACGATCAAAGATCAAAGCTCACATTACAGCAGCCCGGTGGCAGCAACGTGGACGCCTCCACCCCGTGCACCCGCACCGACCGCACGACGAAGACGGAGGATCGGCGAATGAGAGCGAAGAAGGCAGCGCCTGTGTGAGGATGCTTTAGATGTTTGAGTTACGGTCGACTCTTTGGATACGGTAGTTCCTTGGGATACGGTAGGTAGGATTGGCTACGGTAGCCTCATACTGAAGTAATAAGGCGAGAACATACAGCGCACCGGAAGAGGGCGTGTGTGAGGAGAGGGTTGTTGAATGATAAGGAAACCGCTCGAGATGCGAGTGCACGCGAGAAATGATGTAGTCTTGTTGTGTTCTCGACTACTTTCGAAATTGAATTAATATTAATAATCTTAATTATCGCTAATTGCAGTCCCAACCCGGGTCGTCGCGACGGCGCTGCTGCCACCACTACGGAGCAGACGGAGGAGACGAACAAGAGCAAAGTGAGTGGGAGCCGGCTTTTAGGGGATATGCGGCCCTGGAATTATCCGGCTCTGAAATTATCCGGCTGTGGAATTTTCCGGTTCTGCAGGAACCGCCCACCGACCGGACGCGCGAGGACGGAGCCGGAGCCGGCAAGAGGGCGGACGCGCAGAAGAAGTCGTCGGGCGGATCGAGCAGCGAGCGATTGGAGGAGTCAGTTGTCGATTGGCGCTTAGGGATACCGTAACCTATGAGTGAAGGAGTACTGTAGCAGCGAGCTGCTTTAGGAGTCAGTTGACGATTCGGCGGAGATACTGTAGTTTTTGGAGTACGGTAGTGATGCATTCAGGAAGACGTGCCAGGACCTGGCGATCGACGCCGAGGAGGCCGACACGCAGGAGGTGCATACTGGGGATGGCTTGGCTAGCGATGACTTTCCTCATTTCGCGTGCTCTCTCGCTACTCTGTGAGAGAGCGTGGAAATGAAGAGAGCGTTTGTGGAAGCCATTGTTCGTGATTGCTAGTATTTATGGGTTGATCTTTGAACTTTAAGCAGAATCGTTTCATGTGAAACATAATAAAGTCATAATAAAGTGTACAATTGCCAGAACTCGCTGGACAAAGATGCCCTTACCGGCACGGGGCCGGGGACAGGACCGGGAACTGGCACGGGCACCGGGACCGGAACGAACGCGGCGACGGCGGGACCGTGGCCGGCGAAGATGAACAAGGTTTGTCGGGGGATCGAAGATCAAAGATCAAAGCGTAATTAATTAACAAATTAACATGATTAAGACGAGCATTCGAAAAGGGGCGTGGCTTAAAAGGGGCGGAGCTAAGATTACGTCATCATCTTCAGACGAGCATCTACGCTCCTACTCGCTCCTCCGTCTTCGACGTTGTGGGCACGTCGAAGAAGGACGACGTCCCGTCCGAGTTCGAGCTGGATTCGGTCAAGAGACTACAGAAGTTCGTTGCTGTTGAGGCCTAGCTTAGATTTGTACGCTTTGCTTAGGGTTTTAGGCCCTTAGGGCGAAAGGAACATAGGGAGCTTGAAATCGATATAACCTTATTTTACAGTACTCAAACCTTACCGTAACAAATAAATCGTTGCAGGATGAGCAAGGAGACGACGACGCAGCAGACAACAGCCGGCAGCAAGGAGGTCGCCGTCGAGATTGGTGAGGCTCCGCCCATTACTGAAGCCCCGCCCACTCTGAAGGCTAGCTGATCTTTAATCTCTCACCTCTTCCAGCATGCCCCAAGTCGCCGCCGGCGCCCAGCCCGAAGAAGAAGGCCAAGAAGAAGAGGGACAGGAAGAAGGAGGAGGAGGTGAGTGATCAGTCTTTGATCGCTGATCTTTGATCTTTGATCTCAGGTTCGCCGCTGGAACGAGGCGATCGCGCGCGGCAACGTGTTCCGGCCGCGCAAGGACGACGAGACGGTGGATGTGAGTGGGCGTGGTTTGAAGGGGCGTGGCCAGAGAAGGGTCGTAGCTAGAAAAGGGGCGGGGCTTACGTATGATTTGGCGTGGCAATGGCAATGGCAATGGCGTCGCAAAAAGGGGCGGAGTCGGAGGGGCGTGGCCAGAAAGGGGCGGAGCTTAATAATTTATTTCGAAATTCGCAGGAAGTCCACGCGGACTGGGGCGACCCGTAGCCTCCCTCACTCCCTCTCCCGAACGAGAGAAGACAACCAAAAACATCGAAGAACACTGAAAGATAACATATCGAGATAAAGCGATGTTTGCTTGAGGTCTGAAGTCTTTACTTACAACTGAGAATTGATCGGATATTTACAATGAAAGACACTGACAAACAAGTAAAATCAGCGTTTGATCACTCGATACGCCAGACACATTACAACAACAGAGACTCCTGCGAGCGCGACCAGGCAACCATTGTTCACTGTAGTCAGTCGACCGATAGTCTGGCGTTGTTGTTCTACTTCAAGTTGCAGAGTTCGAAGAGTGTTCGCGTGCGAGAGGAACCCGGCCTGAATGAGCGTATTCTTGAAAGGATGCGATGAAGGTGAAAGATCAAAGATCAAAGATCATCTTGAAACTCACCCAACTGTACTCCGGGCAGCGCCGATCCTTGCTGTATCCCCTCCAGGATGCGCGAATCCTTGCCTAAAATTGCTTTATTTAACTTTGACCGAGACGTAAAGCAGTGAATAAAAAAATGGTGAAAATACAAAAAAAAGAGTTGCTTACCTCTATGAACTGAGTGGTCGTTCTTGCAATCTGTCCAATCTCGCTCTGCTTTCTTTCTCTTGCCTTCTCGAGACATTTAAATCCGGTGAAAGCGATGAGATCGATCTGAAACGTGTTTTCTGTGCCACTTCACAGAGAAGGTTCAAACTGAGAAATAGCTGACCAGATCGAGGTAGGTAATCGAGAGGTGCGTACTTCCCTTCAATGCTTTGAAGCCGTGTACCTGAAGGACATGAAATCCATCAGTTCGCTAAAATAAATGATAGACTCGAACCTTTTTCTCAATGAACTCTTCGAAATCGCAGTTCATTGACCTATAATTCGCCTTTTCGTGGTCTTCGCACATTCTCCTGAATAGATTGCACACAATCTCTCGCATGCAAGCCACCACCAAACAAGAATCTTGCTCTTAAAGGCTTCTCACCTCAGGCTGGCGTGCTCGCCCTCGGCATTCCTGACCACGGGAGGAGCTTCGTTCCTGGAATGGAAATGAAATTTCGAAACATCGTTTGTTTGTCGAATCGCCTGCTACTGCACAATACAGCAATTCAATGCGTGGAAGTTTTGACGTTTCGAATAATAAATTGTGAACTGTTGAGTACCATTTGAATCCCTCCTTGCACAATCTCCACACGATGTAGTCCGTAACGAATGCCTCCACCCCGAGGGGGCCCTGCAAAATCATCGGTGTGGAAAATGAACAATTCTCGCAACCTAACTCATTGTTAGAACTACGATAGAGAGAACAACTGGAAGAGTCTGAATTCAGAGTGCCATCAAATAATTCAAATGCGCGAACCTGCCAGTCGTCCTCGAATCGGTCCGCCATTCTAGCCTCGATCACTGATTTCGGCAGAATCCTGATTTAAAATCACTTAAAACTAGCATTAAAAGTGTGTAGAAGAAGGGAAAATTTCTAGCGATGAAGCAACGGCGATAAATAGGAGAAAGAGAGAGGGAAACACCGCAGAGAGACGCGTGTGGGTAGGTGAGTGACGAAATCAGAGAAAGTGGAGAGCGCGCGGCCTGAGGAGGGAGCTGACCCCGAGCCACTCTCCCTCTCTCGACCTCCCTCACCTCCACCCAATGCCTACCCGTAAATCCTATCCATTGCTTTGTATAATTCTCTGGAAGAAATTTCAGATGAAACTTCAAAACTTTATCAGTTTAATCCGTCAAATTGTACTCTGGGAATATTAAATTAAAATAGTTACTCCGTGAAAAGCTTCCGCTAAGAGGTGCATGGACTGTGAACACTCGTTCTTCATGCAAACACAGTTCAATTTTGATGCGCATATAGCCTTCTGCGAGAATAAGTAGGCTCAAAAATTGGGGCAGAATCTCACATCGGAAAGTGACTAGCCCTTGCATGATTTGGTCCGCTTGATCGGCTGGGCAACGTACTAGAAAGAACATATGATAGCGTCGAACATGAGATATGGCAATGTTTTTCTCAGCATCAGTCATAGTATCAGCATTGATCTTCTGATCTTCCGAGCAGTTTGAGTAATAGTCATGGATTCGAACGTACAAATCAATGGTTTCCTCGTAAGACAATGCTCTTGTCGTGCGTTCACGCAGCAAGTGGAAAATTTGATGACGAGCAAATGATATTTCTGGAAATAAGATCACGATAAAGCTACATTTTTTTCATTTATTCCTACCTTCAAGAGACATTGTCGATACTGTGAAGTGAAAAACATAGACAGAGCCAGAGCGCGAGATCAATTTTCAAATCAAGCGTTTGTCAATTCAAGCGTTTGTCGAGGGTAGCGAATTCAAGCAACTCAAACGTTTGTCGAGAGTAGAATCGTGGGTCAGCATTTAGCGCAACACGCAACACGAACATATTTGAGTATAATCGGGCGATAATCGGATAACAATAATCGGGCGGGAGCTTTGAATATCTTTCTTAGTGTTCAGCTCAGACATCCCCCTTTTTCAATTATTTTTCAATCCAGGAGAATCCGACACAAAAAACGAATCAGTTTGGACAGACATTTTAAGCTCGAGGTTTTTTTGCTGAGAAGTAATCGCTACTGGGCCAACAATATACAACTTTATCAATTTATCATCAATCAGTTAAAAAGTACTCATCATGCATTGCAAAGGGCACGTTCATTCGAGAGAGAATATACCGTGACTGTGCAAGATCACCAAAAATCACGTTGCGAAAGGCGTGTTCGATGAAATTTCTCTCATCATCCAAACAAGCGGCGAACTTTTTATAAATACTAACGCGTGGCAGGCCTACTAGGCTCAGGAACTCGGGGAGAATATCGCATCGAAAAATGGTCAATCCCCGCAGAATCCTGGCCGCTTGATGCGACGGGCATCTGAGAATCGTGGTCCGCCTAAATGATAATGCATGCGCTCGAGCAATTATTTTCTCGAAGTCGTTCATATTGTCGGCAGTGATTCTCTGGTCTTCAGGGGCACTCGAATAGAACCAGTCAATGCAGATGTACAAGTCAATGCTGGCCATACGGGAGAGATGGCGGGTTGTACGCAGATGAAAGAAATCGAATATTTTCTCGCGAGCCGATATTAGGTCTGTAAAAAGTACGGTTTCTCGTGAAATCTGTGCTAAAATGCAACGGAACTCACCTTCCTCAGACATTTCGAAATCAAGGAAGCCTTGAATGATAAGTATACTGGCGTATGAACACAGCAGAAAGGAGAGCTTCGAATTTGAAAATTTAAGCAATAAATACAAGAGAGCGTCATACACTTTCCGCACCATGCAAGCCACGCTTGTTCCGAGACACAAATATTGCCTTACAATTTCAATTTATTATTTTCGTATGTAAGATTTTATGTTCTCCGCATAGTATTGACAACGCAACAAGTCAGATAACTGAACTCTTACAACGAAACAAGCAAACAAAACTTGAACATTGAACAGCAGGCAACAACATTGGTAACAAATCTGTGATCAGGGAGAAGACATTGAACTCTGTGAATACTCTTAGTGGCATGATGATTTCCAGAACAGTTATCGTTCATTTAGAGCGAGCGTTCGAAGAGCTGCAATCTGCAGCGGCTCTGAGCTTCGAGAATGCGGTCAGTCTCAGCGAGGAATCCGGCCTGCAAAAGGATCTGTTTTTGTTCGATGACACACGGCACGTTACGATAGTGGAGCCTTGAACCTAGAACGACCGCGTCTCGCGTGCGATTCCCGCGCGACGCGCCGTTCAAATCAAGTGACAAGGTTGCTTAACCAGGCTTCGGAGGGCCTGGTTTCGCAACTGCATGACTCGTCTTTCGCAAGACGAGGCTACGCATTATGTAAACAGGGCGCGCTCTAGACGCGACGGGTAAGGGACCTGGCCGGCTTTCACAACATTTCGCAAGCCTGACGCAATACTTCGCCGCGCGCGTTGCGGTTGTTTCAGATTCGCCTTAACTTGCCGTGTGACAGAGTGAGAAGTTTTGAGAAGAAAATTGATAGGTCGTTGTTCATTCTTTTGCCCCAGAGAGACCGCTTGGCTTGAGTAGTGAGGCGGGGAATAAGGAAGATACTCACCCAACTCCTCTCCGTCTCCTTCCACGACACGCGGATTCCCTCCTGAACAAACTCCGCTGTGAGATTGGCGATTCGCTGAATATCAGTCCAGTTGTGCTTCCTAGCGTGGCCCAAGCAGACCAGACTCGCGCAGGAGAGCAGGTTTACCTGCAAGTGTGTGATTGCTACAAAGCAATGAAGAAGAACTGACGCATCTTTGCATGCAGATAGGCTAAAGTCGCGAAACATAACTGACAAAGACAAAGATGAGAAAGGCAACTGACCATTTTCCCGTAGCTCATGCCGCCCTCTTCATCGCTCCCGCCGATCTCCTCCAGGACCTGGAATAAAGGATCATTTTAATGATTCTAAAGTTCAGTCAGCTGCACCTTAACAATTCAAGACAGATATTGGAATAATCCGAATGCATACCACGGCACGTTACGATAGTGGAGCCTTGAACCTAGAACGACCGCGTCTCGCGTGCGATTCCCGCGCGACGCGCCGTTCAAATCAAGTGACAAGGTTGCTTAACCAGGCTTCGGAGGGCCTGGTTTCGCAAACTGCATGACTCGTCTTTCGCAAGACAAGGCTACGCATTATGTAAACAGGGCGCGCTCTAGACGCGACGGGTAAGGGACCTGGCCGGCTTTCACAACATTTCGCAAGCCTGACGCAATACTTCGCCGCGCGCGTTGCGGTTGTTTCAGATTCGCCTTAACTTGCCGTGATACTCGTAGTGAGGTGTTCGAAATCCGAATCGTAAGTAGGCTCACCTCTTTAAAATCATCAAAATCAAGCTCCAGCAGCCCCTCCACGTCGAACGTGCCCTCGGTGAGCTCGCACATGCTTCTGAAGTCAGCCGTTTCAGAGTTGTAAGTTACAACATGTAACCCAGAATCTTCTCAAGCTTCCAACCATCCATCTCTAACCATGATCCAGCAATGTAGAGTAAGCTCACCTCATCCCAGCATGTTCCCTATCTGCGCCTGCACAGACTGTTGGAGCCTCGGGCCTGAATAAATTTCATTGTTGTTAGGGAATAGTGGGAGATATCTTGATTCTGTCTTTGTTTCGGACGTTCAAAAGTTCTAGATCTGGTCTCAGTTTTCACTTTTTAACTGGATCGGCAAACGAACCACTGAAGTTCCTCCTTGGCCACCAGCCTCCACACGATGTAGTCAGTCACGAATCCCTCCATTGATAGTCGGGGATCCTAAAAGGCGAATAGCAATCTCATTGTCAGTCATACATGTGCAATGTTTCACGCAAAAAAGGAAGAGCCGAAGAAATGAGTTTCAAGAATAGTTTAATACGATTGAGGTCAGTGATTTGTCGACGGCTAAGTGAACAAACAACAACAGCTCACCTCCCAGTCGTTCTCGTATTGTGCCGCCATGTCTCCTCCGTCCTCCACGTTATTCAGAACTGAAAGCAACAAACAGAATTGAAACTAATTAGTACTTCAAGAAAATGCCTGCCCTGTCAGTTCGAACGAGTAGCATTGCATGTGATTAAATTCAGTGAGGGGCAGAGGGTGGCTCGATCAGGGACGAGTGGAACGAAAAATGCACTGATCTCTCTTTCTCTTTCCTTCGTCCCTGTCTAACTACGAAGAATAAAGTGTGTTAATTCTACATAATTTTAAATAGATAAAGGCAGGTAGACGAAGTTGCAAAAAAAGAATTTTTTATCACAAAGGCGAAAGATTGTCGAGTTAGGGAAACGAGTGAAGAACATGACAGTTAGAAAGTTTCAGCCTCAGAACACAACGAGTGTTTGCACCACTCCTAATTTATACGAAGACATTATGCTTCGCTTTGATTCTTGCGGCCTCTTTTATGGTGGACCTGAAGGTATTTTTTAATTGAAAGTAAAATTCAAATCAGATGCAACATTCTCATCAGTAATACTAACTTATATTCGTTATCGTCCATATCCTTCTTTGCTCTGAGAATCAAGCGGTCAACTTTGATCGATTTGAAGCATCCACTGATCAAATCTAGCGTTTCATTGTCCACATTCTCAATCCACAGACTCTTGATTCGACAAATCTGCTTCATCAGAGCAACAGGATTGAATGAAGCACCCAAGTGATGTATCGAAGTGATAGTAACTAGCTAAATGTTTGGTTTATTGCGTATAAAAAAGACGAATACTCACCTCATTATTCAACTCGTCAGGTTTCACGTCATTTTTCTCATTGACTTTCAAATAAGTAAGCATGAACTTCGGAAGTCTCCGAGTAATCGAGAGGACGTTATCGCCAAATACGAACTGCATGCCATCCATAACGATGCATCGCCCCGCAAGCACCATTGTGTTCCAGGATGGAGCGATCTGAAAGGATAGGAAGGGTTCATATTATACGCCAACCGCTGTTCAACTTGCACAGTTGCGAAATGGATTGAGATTTTGGCAGTTTTCGACGGGAACAGAAATTCGAATTCATCATAAAGCTGCATAGGATATTGACCAGAACCTCATCGACAAGTTGGGATAACCAGCAACTAGTGGTTTGCACAAACCAGAGACTACTCACCATCCTCAGTCGATGCGGCTGCTCTCCAATCAGTGCAATGATCATTCTGATGACATCCGCAGGGAGGGAGGAGAGCGTGACCTGCGACTATTCAATGAATTTCCGAGTCCTAACGCCAATGAGAATAAATAACTCACGCTTTTCTTCTGATTCAGGTCCAGCTTTGGCTGAAGAAACACTCGATTGGTGTAAAAGCTCAAGTTGACGAGGGCAATGCCAGGAATGTTGAGCGAGAAGTCATCCATTTTGATGAAGAAGAGGTATTGATGATTACTCGAATGAGTAAGATAGTCTGCTAGAATGAATTGCTTAGCGTCCGTCACCCACTGGCCTTGCTCGATTGTCCAAACCTCCTCTTGAGGGGAGATGCCAAACGCAAAGTGGAGATCATTTTCGAATCGTGCTGGCAATCTATCATTCAATAGGGGTTCAGATAGAAAAAGAGAGCATTCATGGCTGCTCACTACGCGTACGATTGGGAGGTGCGTCTACTCACGAACTGTTCTGATCATAATGCACCCAAATCAGGATCCTCGCCTGTCAGTGGAGGGATTCGTCACGGATTACGTCGTTTGGAGACTTGCTGTTGATGGATTCGAGTGGTAATTTATATATTTTCAACTTCTGGTATCCGAACTCTCTAATACGATTCAGGCGCGAGGCTCCCGCGGTTCCGGAAGGCGCGGAGGAAGAGCACACTCACATGAGGTGAGAATGATACAATTTCAGTTGGACAAAACATGTCATTAGCTTGCTCTGCTGCTATTCCACAGTATCTTCCAAATGCCGAGAATCACTACTATCCCCTGTGTCTAAATGGTGACTTTTGAAAGTTACGTCCTTTCAGGGCCGTATGCGCGGCGGTCGAGCAAAACTTCACCTGGTCGGCGCGTCGGGTGAGTCAAGGGAATCTCATGCGGTGGAAAAAGTCAGGAGGAGGAGAAGGAGAAAACAGAAATTTTGAATTAGCGCCTTTTCAATATCTCAATTCCGCGTGGAGCTAAAGACTTGATACTTAGGGTTTACGGTTCTGAGGGGTGTGAAAGGCTTGTATCAAAATATGAAGTCGCTATCTCCACTGGGAAGGGAAATATTGAAAAGATGCCAATTCAAAATTTCAGTTTCCGCCTTCTCCTCCTTCCGACTTTGTCCACAGTATCAGTATCAATCAAATTCTTGGCCGTATTCGAGTGACGATGCTGTTATGTCAGCGTTTCCCATGTATAGAACTGTGTCACAATATTTGTCTAGCCTCTCTAACGCATTGTGTTGAAGAAAGCTGAGTATCTTATGAAGATTGGAACTACTGATGTGGGTGTGATTAACTACGTGCATGTGGTCAGTATCTACGATGATTTTTTTTCGAAATAACTTAGTTTCGGAGACTTCAGACCCTGAATCTGCAAGTGAAATTGCATTCGCAGGTTCATCTAATCTCTTTCGCTGGCTCAGTTTGTGTGGATAAAGCGAGGAAAGGAAACAGCAGTGGCATCGAACAAGTAAATATTTTAATCCCTTGCGTTGCCAATTTAAAAATCATGTTTTGAGATCATCCATTTTACGTCACAATTTATTGATCGAAGTATAAAAGCGTCGTGGAGAGCAACGGGAAGGAGCTGGGTAATGCACTTGTTATCGATTGATAAGTCGGTCAAACTACCATATCCTGAGATACCGTTCCAATGAACTACACCAGATCTTCTATCGTAAACTGACCATATGGTCACCATCTACAGTAACCAGCTTACTTCCAGGCAGGATGCTGGCCTGCCCTCCGGCACTTGCGAAGGCCAAACTCCCTACCTCGGCCATCGAACCTGCTCGATCGATCCGAGTTCCGCCTCGACATTCTCGCTCTCTTTTCTCTGAAGCCTTTGTTATACGGTGGCGCTTGTGAGTCTCTTGTTCCTTTGAACGGTCATAGAGTTGGTGAATGGAGAGCAGCATACTTTCAATGTTTGTAATCATTTGTCGATGAGAATTAAGTGAAAGATCAAGCAAAACTATGCAATATCAACCAAATCGCATCTACTCAGGTATCGGTGGAACAGTCGTGGCTTGCAAACTTCTCTCTCTACTCATTCGGCTCCCTCCAGCCACTCATCCATCTCCCGGTCCATTAGAACCCACCCTTATGGAAGTACTCGAACAATGGATAGAACGCCTTGAAAACCTGAGCTTCAAGCAAATATTTTTGTGGTGGTTGTAAATGAGTGTGGCGATCACAAGTGTGTGCTGAGAATTCAATTGGGTGCAACGAGCATTCGGAGCCTTGCATCTTCCACTAACTCTTCTATAACGATCTATCTGTACTGAGTTTGAGAAAAATAAACAGAGCATCAGGCGATTTTTTTCCTATCCAGTATGAATGTGAACAAATAAAGGTTTCCCCTGGCCTTGCCTCTACCCATTTCATTTGTTTCGTGCCTAAAGCTCAATCTAACGAAAAATGCGAAAGACGCTAAAGGACGCGCTACAGTTGAGGTGAGGTGGATACTGAATCCCCTCTATGGCAGAATGACCAACATGGAAAACTAACAAGTTGAAAGGAGACGGCGATGGCTCGGCAATACGCGAACGATTGGGAGGTTAACTTATTTTTGAAGCATGCCAATAATTGAGAATGTTCATAGGATCCTCGCTTATCCGTAGAAGGATTCGCTGTAGACTATGTCGTGTGGAGGCTTGCAGTGGACGGTATTGAATGGTGAGATCTCCGAACCATCAGATGCAAATCAATTATAATCAAATCACTAACTTCCTGTAGATGAGATAGATGGTGGGGCATCTTCTTTTCGTTCACGATTTTCCCCGATTAATGCGCTGTTAATTATACGTAATTAGCTCATGTCTTCAAGGCGTGAACCTACAGCAGCGATTCCGGAAGGCGCAGAAAAGGAACATGCCGAAATGAGGTTAAAAAAATTTCATTTATTTCTCCTACGTTCCAGGTGTACAAGGAATGTTGTAAAAGTCGTCTAGAAACGGAGGCCCGAGCTTCGGTAAAATCGAATCGGTTTTGCTTGGCAACGTATTTGCATAGCACTCATGTAATCTTTTTTCAGAACAATTTGTGCGTTAATCGAAAACTCGTATCCGCGAAGAGCGCGCGACATCCGTTTCTACGACTATTGCGTGGTAGGAATTTCTGGGCACGCTAATTACTACGTTCTCATGAGCAAATGATAGATTACTGTAGCATTTGAGACTAAATTTTCCATTAAACTCGCTCGCATGTGCATCCTACAGCATAGAACAATTAGACGAAATATTAATCTAATGATTCAATTATGATAGTGCTTGAAGGGCGTTGCGATATACGCAAGGAGTGACTCGATTGATATGTCCTACGAGAAAGTGGTCAGTAACTTCAAAAATATGTTCCAAAGTAGAAGTAATGCGTGCTCAAATCCGTTCCCACGTACTGAAATACTAATGGAATTCACACAAGGGCGAAAAGCCTTTACCATTTACTTATGAAAAAATGTGAACGCTCATTACGCTCATTACATATTTATTATATATGCATAGAAAGACTGGGTGTTACAGTGCAATCTAATAGCAGCCGCAGGCGCAGTATGCACAGAGAAAGCGAGAAAAGGAAAGTGGGCAGACATTGACCGAGTCGTTTTATTCACTGCGAAGTTGATCGATGCAAGAATTCGAGCTTCATGGAAGACCACTGGTAGGAGTTGGGTAAGTGTAATAGACAGTCGAATATCTTATTTCTGGCTTCTCTTATTGCTTTGAACTTAGATAACATAAACCACGAATAGAGTTAAATAATGTGCATAATCCTGCTCCAATTTTTCCAGGCCGGATGTTTTGCTGAAGCTGGCAGATATATTACTTCGGACGTTCGCCGTAGACCGTCCAATCTACTTCCTCGTTCGGAATTTCGTCCTACTATTCTGAATTCATCGACGCATAATGTAGACCTCGTTGTGCGCGTTGCTGCTGGTAAGGAAATATTTAGTGGCTCTTCATCGCTCATAACGTATCAGTGCATCAAAAGTAGAGTGAACGCCGAAGAAAATTCTTTGCAGGTGTTTCGGGAATATTCGTGGCTTATCGATTATACAAAACCAACCCGGCAGCTCTTTCTCTCGTTCTGCTAACGTACATCGTTAGTGAAATTGTGTTTGTGAATGTCATTGCAAGATGACCTTCAACTGCAATCTTCAAAGATTCAAGATGAAAGCATTTCGTGTTTCCTGTTCGTGTCAATATGATTGAATTTATAAAGTCCGATCTTGATCACCTTGCAAAATTTCACAACAGTGGAGAAATGGAATGATAAAATGAAATATCAATTGTTCAAGCATGCGAAATTACTTCATTTATTCAACAAGAGTCTGATCTATTCAAACAAGCACAAGATGTTTGGCCTTGATCTTCGCTGCTTGTTCAGTGATGTATCTGAATGATCAAAGTCAAAATGGGTGGAAATTGGAGGTCTTCAAAAAGATACTCACTTAAAATCCTCATTATTCACGTCCTTCTTGATTCTCACAGTAAAACGATCAATTGGGATTGAATTGAAACAGCCACTAAGCAGATCGAATCTCTTTCTATCCACATTCTCAATCCACACTAATCTAATGCGGTGTATGCTCTTGAGGAGCTGCTTGAATGAAACTCCGATATGATGAACCGATTCCACTTTGTCTAGCTGCAATTATTGTTCTTTGGAATGCTGAAAAATCGTGATTGCTAACCTTTTCATTATCTTCGTCTCTAACGGTACTATTTCTCATATATTCACCAAAATGATGCAGAAACTCCCTCGGGATTCTCTGTTTGATCAGAACAGTATAGTTTTCAGTGAAGACTAGATGAATCCCATCCACAGGTATGAATCGACCATCGAGAACAACAGCATTCCAAGATGGTGAAATCTGAAGAATACAGGGCTGAATCTTTTTTTAAAATTATTTTCTAAACACTTTTGAGCGACTCACCCCTCTCAATCGATTCGGTTCCCCACTCAGTTCGCTGATCATTCGAATGATATCCGTAGGAAGGGTGCCGAGGGTGGGGGCTTTCTGTTGTAGACGCGCTACTATCTGCTCTGGAGTCTCCTTCCTGCAGCAGTCAACCATTGTCTCAACTTTTTGTTAGCACAATTCTCCGTCACACATTATGTCCCAGTGTCACATGAGAGGTATTCTCCAAAACCCATGTATAAAATCTGTTCCAGTCCTTTGCAATAGATCAATAAGCGCGCAAAACTTGCAAAAACTTGGCCATTTTACAAATTTTGCAAAGACATCGCTTTCTAAAACTGGCAAAACAAAAACGCGATGGCGGGGTTTCGAACCAGACCCTCATTTATACTAATCCAACCTCTTCACCACTCGGCCACCCCTGTTGTTGGGAGGAATGATGAAGAGTTTGTATACGCGCTGCGCGATCGAGTCAATGAAAATCACACGCAAAACAACAATATGCTGTAATTTTCCTGAGAAAATCATTTGGCAGCTTTTGAAAACTGATTTGAGATCAGCATGACCGACTCAGTAATCCCTGCAAGTTTCATTCCGATCGGGGAATGTGAGTTCTGACCATTCCCATGTAAGCTAAAGAGTCGATCTCATTAGAAAATCTGTCCCTTTCTTGTTTTTCGCATCCGATGACTGATGAAGTGTTCAGCTAAGATAAATGCCGATTTAGAACCGAGAACTGACTTACCACTGCAGTCCGTGCTTGGCCTGCTTCAGCATGATGTAACCGTTCACTACGTCCTCCATTTCTCGCTGATGATCCTGAAGACAATAACTATTACCTCACATGTCTGATATGAGACATACTGACAGTGAACCTCTCTCTAGGCCGAAGAAACCCACAACTAGAACGAAATAAAGTTCTTGTGAAAAATCTAAAAGAGAGTCAAATCAATAGAAGGACGTATGCAATTTGATAGGAAAAGAGTGCGTGGTTATTTCCTCATCTCTCCCTCCTCTTGCAATCTCTCTCACTTGTATGTTCTTTGGTCGGCGAGAGAGTTTGTGGGAGGAAGAGAGGTAGAGAAAGAGACGGCACACCACTCCCTTCTACCCACTGGTCAGGTTGTTGTGTTCGAGTGAGATAGTGTGAGAATGAGAGAGAGGAGAGAAGGGAGGAGGGCATTAGGCGTGTATCAACTCAATATTTTTCTTTGTCTCCTCTCATCCTAATTTTATTACAACCGATTTCAGACAAAAAGAGGGGCGATGGCTGCGCAATACCAAAATGATTGGGAGGTAAGCGACTCATTTTTTAGAAGTTTTCTTATTTTATCCTTTCTAATTTCCTAAAAACGCGTTCTTGTAGGATCCTCGATTATCCACAATTGGATTCTTGACTGACTACATCGTTTGGAGACTCGCAGTGGATGGATTCGAGTGGTAATCCAATTTGGTTTTAACTTTGGGCACTCCAATCTAGGGTTTAAAAAAGCGAGCAATAGGCCAGAAACGAGAAAAATCATTCCTTCTCGCCTTTAAAAATTTCCCGGTCCCTTCTCGCTCGAGAATCCTCGAATGATAATGATTTCTCACCAAGAAAAATGAATTTTTCGCGGGAACTTTTCTCTTTCTTCGAATCCTACTCCATTCTGATTCAGGTGCGAGGCTCCCACCGTACCGGAAGGTGGGGAGGAGGCTCATGCACAGATGAGGTGAGAATCTCGAGTGTGCAAACAATTTCTCGGACACTCGTTTTCACACACTCCCTCGCTTTCTCTGAGAGTCCCGGGCCAAAAAAGTTCAGAAGATCATGATTGTGTCTGAATTCTTTCAATATTCAGAGCCATTTGTGCGGCACTCGAACAGGCAAATACGCAAATTGTCAAGGACTTTTCATTATTGGAATTCCGCTTGGTGAGTTATAATCATTAAATATTGAAAGTATTTCAACAATTTGGACGTTTCTTTATTGATCTCATGTTATACTCATTTCATTTTCAATAGATTTTTTTAAAGCATCATAAGCATCAAATTTCTGTAATAATTCAAGTGGCATTGAAGGGAATGGAAAGATACGCAACGAGTACGACAGCCAATCCGAGAGAGATTTCCTACGATCAAGTGGTAAGTTGCCATTTTAGCGCATTTGTAATATTTCTGGTGTCGAGGGGAATAAGAGTTGAAACAGAGAAAGGAAAATCACCTCTATATTTCCTCTCACTCTCTTCATTTGCCAATCATAGTTACATCTTTAGTCAAGTGCGAATCTTTAGGAATATATTATCCATCCTCAAGATATTTTAAACTACCAATGGCTTACAGGTCGGATTAATAGCAGGGGCTGGAGCCGTCTGTGTAGTAAAGGCAAGGAAAGGCAAGAGAGGCCACATTGAAAGGGTGAGTTATTCTCCTCTCTCGTTTCTCACAAAGAATTACGAATTCAAAAGTCTAAAGTAATTCGTCTTCTAAACTCAAATAATTATACTTTGAAATAGAGTGTTTGGCCGGCCGACTTTGACAGTCTAGACATAAGTCTAAAATCTTAGTATTTTTCCCTGATCGATCGTTTCGAGATCAACCAATTCACCGCTCAACTAATCGATAAACGAATACGAGCGTCCTGGAGCGCAACGAGAAGGAGCTGGGTGAGCGATCGATACCGTAGTTACTCGATACGGTATCATCAGCTACAGTAACCCTATTCCAGGCGGGATGCTGGGCGTCATACAGTCACTTGACAACGCCTGACGCCCTTCTGCGACCGTCTCTGCTCCTGAATCGATCCGAATTCCGGCCCGACATTCGGGTTTCCTTCTCTTTCAAACCACTGCTATACGGTGAATATTGATTTCTTGCTTCTCTGAACGACAATTGGATTCAGTTGCCATCTCATTTGTCAGAGAGTCGAGTGAAGGGGATCCGATGGAACGATGTTCCGAGTAGAGATCTTACGATTGATGAAATGACTATTAGGCGATTGAGTCAATCGAAATTCCAACTTCCTAGAGTACTTTATGTCTAACATCACATCTAGGGTTGGCAGTTTGTGTCTGAATGAACCGCTACACTCGCGCGCGCAAAGACAGGAATGAGTCTGAGACTGCTATTCTCTCTGTTCGATGGGACAATGAATGGTCTGAGAATCAGAGAGGACACAAATGTTCAGACCATGTATGGTCCGAAACTTTGCGAACGTGTTTTAGAGCTCCAAACAGTTCAAAATTGATAATGCAAACGCAAAAATATTTCAATCGAGAAATTCAATATTCACATCACTTCAGGTATGTGGTTTCACGTGCTTATTACGGGTCTCTCCCTCTTCATCACGAAGACTCCATCCACTTCTTCATCTCCTCTTATCCCATCCATCCTCTTTTTCCCAATCCTCATCTCTCATCCAATTTTTGAGAAGTAAAGTCATGTGTCATAAAGGCTTTGAATCAGCACAATCCCTATCGAGTAAAGTTAAGAGCAAAATAAATGTAAGGAAAAGATCACAGATCAAGATTGTTCCATCAAAAAGAGAAACATCAAAATAACATCAAATTGAAACATCAAATGCATTGTGTGCAGCGGTTGAGCATGCGAACCCGAGGATTCTCCCGAGGATTTTCGACTATCCGTTCTGGCTTTGTTGCAAGGTGAGACGAAAAAGTTAGCAAGCGGGCCAATATTTGGGCTTCATTTGTTAATTGCATAAACCAAAGTTCTATTGAAGCTGGCGGAAACTCTGGGAAGAAGCGCTACAGCCAACCGGTCAGAGATTACTTACGAGCAAGTGGCGAGTTATTCGAATTTTAGGCATGTGCATTGAGGAATGCCAGGTCAACGTTGTCTGATAACATTCACATTTTCCAGGAGAGATGTAAAATACGTGCATCTCGACCTGCTCTTCGAACTGTTTCAACCTCAACTTTCAGGTTGTCCTAATAATGTTCACTGGATCAGTGTGCGTTGTGAAAGCGAGAAAGGGCAAGAAGGACCACATCGAAAGGGTATTATTTTATTATTTTTCAAAATAATAATTGAACAAAGAAACTCAATCTTTCCAGATTACCCAATTTACCGCCCAGTTGATCGACAAAAGGATTAGAGCCCCGTGGAAAACGACTGGAAGGAGCTGGGTGAGTGATCTAAGCTGGAAATCGATACAGACGCAACTACCGTAACCTGCCGTAATCATCTTCCAGTCAGGATGCTTCGCTACTCTCAACTACCAGCACACACCAGACTCCCTTCTCCGGCCTGCTCTCCTCCTTGATCGGTCCGAGTTCCGCCCCGACATCCGAGTATCCTTCTCTGTGCAGCCATTAGTGTACGGTGTTGCTTGTGAGTCTCGTCATCTGTTGCTCCCCTGACTCTTTCCTCAATTAGCTCACGACACAGAAAAGAACGAAGAAAGTGAAGTTCAGATCTCACATCTCATCTCTCAGACCTTGCGTAGTCACAAACTCTCTCAAACCTGAGAACTTGCATCGAACTGTACTGTAGCTTAATTGCAGGTATCGGCGCGGCAGTCGTTGTGATTGCAGCTGGACTCTTCACTCAAGGCTCCAGCCCCTCCACCTCCCATTCCTTCCATCCCATCCATCATCATCTTCCCATTCCGCATCACCCATCCTATTTTTTGCTAAGTAGATGTTGTCCTTCAACGTGCAAATTGTTTCCTCGCGAGAAAATTGAAATAAACGAGATAAATGATCAAAGATCGCAAGTGAAAGATGAGAAGTGAAGAGATACCGATCAGAGAACCACTTTCTGTCTACCGTAATCCGAACCCGTATCATATCCCAAGGTCTGTATCACACACCTCGTGTGGAAACTGTTCACTGTATTTGAGCAATCAATCAATAATATAATCCTTTATTCAAGGGTTGTACTCGATAGGGAGGTTCTTTCTGCGGACCATGCCGTCACCCTGGAACCACTCGCGGCGGAACTGCTTGGCGGCTCCGTCGGGGGTGTTGGTCCACTCGATGGTCACACGGTCGTTGTTGGTGTCCTGACAATGGATCGATTAGTAGAGATAGAGGGATGGGAAGGAGAGTGGATATCTAGCATTCAAAGACTACGGTAGGACGGGGATCGATACCGTACCTCCTGTCCGTAGGCGAAAGCGTCGCACGAGACGGCGATGAGAGCGTTCTCCTTGGGGTCCAGGACTCCGGCGGCGGGGTCAACTCCGAGTCTCTTCATGTTGGTGGTCTTGAAAGCCCATCCAATGCGGCGAGCCGAGGAGTTGGTCACCTGAAGAAGCAGGGGTTACTGTATGAAGAAGAGGGATGAAGGGCAAAGAGATACGGTACCTTGATGTGGTAGGTGTGCTTGTCGTCGTAGGGGGCATTGAAGACGATCTTGGTGCCGGGCTGGGTGGCGATGTCTCCGGGAGGAACGGACTGGGCCATGTCGACGACTTGGTGTGAGGAAGAGGCCGCTGGGTAGGAGTTATATAGGGGAGAGTGAGTCACTTACCATCGATTCTCTCCAGTCAAAGTGAGGGATCAGACAGGCGAGAGGTCCGAATCTCTCAATTTGGTTAGATTAGGGAATCAAAGACAGAGGGTTTATTGAAATTTGACTGAGATTGGGGAGAATTGAATGAAATGAGACAAAAACATGCAAAAATAGGCCCAAAATACCACAGTGACTACGTGATACGTAATTGTTCAGCTAAAGTCGATATAATTTGCATACTGTATTGATCACACCATTATCGACATTGGATTCTACGCTTTCTGATACCGCCCATTTCGATGGTGCGCTGCACCGCAGTGACGTCACGTTTTGAGTCGAGTTTGACCTGTTTTCTCTGCTTTATCTGGCCTCTCTTGACTTGTTTACGCGTTGTTGACCTCTCTGCGGCCTGTTATTACACGTTTTTAGGCTTCTGCGCGGTGTGATAACATCAGTCACGTCATCGAATCACTCTGACTTTTGCTATCAGTCCTTTTTATCACCGTCCTGTATCTTTACCCTGGCGTGTTACGCTCGTTTCCCGTCGCCATTCGCGCTATACTTCGCTCGTTTCTTTGTGCTGCCCACTTTCACTCCATAGTACGCGATACTGAACGAGTGTCCAACGTCTTTTCGTAGCTATCTCTTCTGCGGCGCGCCATCTTTGTTCGCTTTTTGCCTGCCCTCCTCCACTTCTAAACGGCCACATACTTCCATTATGCAGCGTGATTGCCCCGCACTCTATCTCTATCTGGAGCCAGCGCGCGCCTTTAGTCTCCTTGTGACTCTGTATACGCCTCTCTAATATCCCCAGTGTTTATTCGGAGAAGGGGGCTTTTATTCATCTGGCGGCTGGCGCCCCTTTTCTCCCTCCACGAGCTTTTCAATCACTGTCGCTCGGTTCAGGGAGGTATTCTTCTCCTCGGGGGGCTAATTACGATTTCGGCGGATCAAGTGAGTGTCTTTTCTTGACTGATTACACCACACAGAGGGTGGTCCAGGTTTAGCTCTCATCAAAGTGGCTCCCCAGCATTGACTGATTACTCCTCTCCAACCGGGTGGTCCGCAAGATGCGCGAACAATAATGCAGGTGGCACTAGGCTGGTGACAGATCTCCCCCTATGACAGCTATTACACGCATCCAGTGTGTGAGGAGGGCCAATTACAGTTTGATTCCCTTTGTCCGGACCCTCCACAGTGCCCATCTAATATTACTGTGAATTATGCCCAGGGCTGATGGGCGCAATTTGGGTGGCAGATCACCGTTCGGTACTGCCTTTATGAATGGACAAAAGCCGCAAATCCCTCTCGAGTCAGTTATGCGCGAGGATTTATGGTCCGTTTCTCTCTGGTTCGCGCACTATTTCGTGGGTATTAGATGAGCGATGAAATAGCGCCCCGGTTTGGTGTTCCTTACGCAATAGAATGGTGACAAAACAAGACCTTGGTGCATCTCTCGATTACATCGATTGTACTGATGATTTCGTGCCTGGAATGTTGACTTTGCCTGTGTAAGCCGTTCCTTATCATGTTTGATCGCGTATCTTGTTTTGTTTACATCTTCGACGTTCGATGCTGTATCTATTCCCGCATTTGAGCAAATCGTCGGCTCTAGGTTGCACTATTTCTTTTTGTTCCAATCTGCACCCTCATTTCGATCTTGTGGCCAACTCCAACTTGCTATTAATCACCATCTGTCTATGTCTCCCTCACTAGGCCCACAAAATGCCACTTGGTAGATTGTGATCAGTAAGCGAGGAGCAATGAGGCCTATCTCTCGATCTGCTCCATACGTGGGCAGGAGTTGTTGTTAGCATTTAGAATCGGGTGGGCATCAGATGAGATTGAGCAAAAACGGGTGGGTATTGCTTCTAGCAACAATGATGCCCACGTATGATCTGCTCCGACCTTTACGCGCGAAATATTGCCAGCCCCAGTTTCGGCTTTTTGCTGGTTCTCCTCTCCCCTGGTCTTTACGTCTGGTCCCCCTTTTAGGCCGGGCGTTAGGACCGGGCGCTCTTGCTGAGGTTACTGTAGGGCGAGAGATCATGTGAAATTGAGAGAGTCATCAATCCATCCGATCCGTCTCCATTTGTTGACCTTTCCTCGCTTCCGTTTTTTTTGTCGCCCAATGTCTGCGCAACTCACACCATCTCATCGAGTGATTGGCTGTCTTTCTCTTTTTGCACGCACTCTATCCCTGGCAGACAGGCGAGAGAGCGCATGAGATGGAGAGAGTGGCTCGTTTCCACACTAGGTAGATAGCTAAATGTCAAACTGTGGCCCAACCGTTCACTCCTCCCCTTCTCCTTCCCTCGCCCTT
>LS511435.1:854764-867375 GCA_900490845.1 Pristionchus japonicus | reverse complement strand
GATCATCGAAATTTGTTCACCTTGGTTATTTAGCACCCCGTGGAAAAGTCAAACTACTAGGCGACTGGCGTGTTCATGTTCCCCGTGGGTTATCATGTACTTGTTGTGCCATGTTTACCGCGTTGTTTACTTATTGACCTTCTCGTTTACACGTTTTCGCGCACTGGCGATTTGTTGTTTCTTTGAATTGCTAATATACCCGCATTTGCAGACGGATCAACTCGATTCCTTCGCCCAGCCCGCGCACGCAATGGCATCGCAGCCACTCGTCGGCACTTCTCTTGTCAGTTTTAATTGGTTAATTAGTTAATTAATTATTTAATTACATTTATTATGGATAGAAGGGACATGGATTTCCTCCAAATTTATGGAGGGCGCTCGCGGTTTCATAACAGGGAATCCACTGTGCAAACCCGATCGGCCCTAGGCTATTTCTTCATTTCCGCTGTTTTTGCCCTGCTCGCCCAAGGCGAGGAGGCGAAAAACGAGCAGAATGATCGGGGTTCCACTGCGCTGGTGTAGAGTTTGGATGGCTTCCTTTAGATGATTACGTGGTTGCTTGATTTCCCAAAACGAACTTTATTTATCAATCGGCTAACTACGTTTTTGCGGTTTCGTCATCCGTATTACTGGCTTGAGCACGCATGCCGTATGAGTGATTGATGTTCTTTCTTGTTGAATTCTTCGTGTTTTATTCAAATGGTTGATTTAGGTTCCAGGGCGCTTATGAAACGTTTGACTGACTTTGTTTTGGCAATCTTGTTGGTGTCGATATCCCTAGAGAGAAAAAACTCAACTAATAGATACGATCGGGAGGAGGAACATCGTACTGGTTTTCTAATTTCATTATGTAATAATTTAATTAATTAATCACTTAATTTGCAGCTTCTCTCGTCGGCGGAGGACGCGCTCGCCGCCGCCCTCGCCGTGCAGTGCGCGCAGCTGCACAACGGACGTGAGTCTTGAGGGGATTGATTGATTTATCGATTAGTGAGTACGGTACTGCGTGTGTGGGCATGGTAGGACACGTTAACGGACGTGGGTTTTGAGTGGATTTATTAATTTATCGATTAGTAGAATGGCTACGATATCTCTGGTTGTGTTTGGGAAGAGGGGGATCCAGACAAGATTAGATTACCATGCAAACTCTACCCTTTACAGGTAACGGTGAAGCGAGAGTTCCGCATTGCTCGCTAGTCCGCGCACTTGTTAGTCATTGTGGATGGACTCAGCCGCACTGGTTACTTCCTGCTTCTCAGCCTTGTTTAGTTGCGTGCAGTGCTGCCTAGAACCAATTTCAAGAAGTGTTCCTAGTAAAACATCAGCACTCTTTTGAATTGTATTGCATGCTGACTTGGTGCTTCATTCGATTTTTATGATCGCCATCAAATCCCGCATGCGATGTTCCCTTTGCGTATATTATGAAACGAATAGTATTAAATCATTTAATGTCAACATAGCCCCCATTGCAGTGTGCGCGTCGGCCGAGTGTGAAAGGAGGGGTTTCGTACTGATTTTGGGCCGCATTATTTTATTATAGTTTGCCGCGGAGACGGAATGTAATATTCCGGCTGTTTCCAATATCAAACCATGCCATTTCTGCTGTTACGGGATTTCTGTTTTATCTCCCATAAATTAATCAATCTCGCCGTTGCAGAGTGCGCGTCGGGCGGATGCGGCTGGTGCGTGCGACGCACGCGCATCGCCACGCGGCTGCGCGCCATGTGCGACGACTTCGACCGCGAGTTCTTCGGAGGAAGAGCAGGAGGAGAGCAGAAGGAGGAGGAGGAGGAAGAGGAAGAGGTGAGTCATGGAGGGAAGGGATTGGTTAATAAGCTCTGCGCGCCCGGCAGATTTTTTTTTAAAGTTGGGCTGGGAGACGATTTGACTTTGGAATAGCGCTTTTTGCTGCGACAGGACAAGTAGCATTGTTGCGGCGAGAGCTACGAGATCTTGAGGAGGTTATGTGACGGGAGTCTGCCGGGGATGTCGCATTGGTTACTTGATTGACCGCCGTTTCTTGTCCTAGTTTGAGCTTTGATATTTTCGAACCTGAATTTATTTCTCGGTAGATCAATGCGCGTTTATTGGTGCTGCGAGATCTGTGGGGTCTTGATCTCTAGGTGAAACAGCACTCGGCTATTGTCTTTTTCCCGCACTATTGCGTAACCATGTTTGCAGGCATCAATCATTATTATCCCTCAGTAGTTCGGGTGTGATTCACTATTGCGTATTGACTAGATTGCTGGGTATGGTATCTGCGATTAGGATCTAGTCCTGTTCCTAAAGACTGATTCATCAATCTCCCCTTTCCCCCACTAGGTCACCCTCTCCCTCCTCCTCTCCTCGTCCTCCTCTCTATCTTGTGAAATGTGATTGATCACAGCTCTTTTGCGGTAGTGCTCGCGCGGGTTTGACAGGGTGGTTTTTTGCTAGAGGCTCTTGAGACAATTATCCTAATCCGCAATTACTACGACTAATCGATAATCCATTACCGTATACCAATCGATAATCCGCTCAGGAGCCCTCGATCGTCGTCTCGGCGTTCACCAAGATCTACACGGCGATCTACGCTCGGTTCTTCTCGTGATCTGCCCGCAGCCTCGTCCGGATATCGATTGATCCCTGCCTCCCTGACCTACCGTACACTCCCGCGCCTTACCGTAATCTGCCCCGATGTTCAATTCGACGCCCATGGCATCTCCCCCAGTTATCTTTTCTTCCTTATTCCGATTGTGAATAATGTATCGTCCATCATCCCGATTTATTTGACCCACCATCCTAGTGACACAGCTTTTTGTGGCAGATATTTGATTAAGTTGGCATGTTAGTCTTATAACCTTTTAGACACCCATCACTCAGATCTGAGACCCCCTTGTGAGAGCTCGCACTTTGAAATATTCGTCGTTTTCGCTTAATTTGGTTCCGATTTATTCTTAATTATCATTTAAAACTTAATATTTTATTTGTCAAAATGCGAGCTCTCATAGGAAATTCACCTTCTGATTGTACATTTCGCCCTCTTTGTCTCCAGTTACAGTACCCCTAGTCTTTCCCCCACAGTTACCGTATGTAGATCGAACCCTGACGTCTGTGAATCGATTTCTCATATCCATATAGTAGTCTTGTCATTGCAATATCGTGTGCCTGCTCTCCCATCTCTCATCTTTCACTTTGTTATATGCATAATAAGAGTAGTAACATATATGGATAGTCGTATCTCGCCGTAGCCTAGGATTCATCTCATTCATTGCATTACTCACTCCCCGTTACAAGGTAGTCGATTCTCACATAGTCTCTCCTTCAATCTCATTCATTCTTGTCACAGTTCTTTCCTGTATCATGACTCTCCCCCCAAGTCCCTCCATGTGAATACTTTCCTGTCCTTAGCAAGCCTTATTAGGCAAGCGATTCTTGTTTGTTGTTCACTTTACTCGCACTTTTACTTTGTTTCAGTTTGTTGACAGTTTTTTTTGAGCTGAATAAAGCATGTGCCTCCGAGTGGTTGAGATGGGATGCACTGAAAGGGACTCATGGGACATGAACAAGGAAGGAATTTTGAAAATTTGATAACTCGCCGATTGTGGAGAGGCGTCCTTGGTACACGCTCCGCCCACTCAAGCGAAGATGCGCGGATTAAGCCACGCGTGGACACGCGTCGGGAATGGACGCTTGTTTTTGTTTCATGATTCCATCGTTGGCTTGGCGTCTCCTATCCTTCTCTAGTATCAAATCAGCGATGAAAGGGAGCAAAGAGCATCTGACAGATCATTTCTTTCATTCCTCGTTCTTCTTCAAACCGTATTCATAGAAATATTCCTGTTCTTCAAGCTCTTAGTTTCTCTATTACAATGCAATTTCACCTGTCAATTGTTATCATCGATACACACATCATCCACTCTTACCGTAACCTTTCCGTACAAAAACCTACCGTGCTCCAGGATGCCAGTGTACTCTATTCAAGTTCTGAGGAAGAACGCTGATGGTACAGCGACGATTCTCAAGACAGCAGTCGAACTCTCTCCTTTTTCGTTCTTTCAGAGGGCATCTGTTCAGGTTGGAAATGTTTTCTTCTCGACGAATGAGCTGTCCTGGTGTTGTCAAATTCTCATCATTGGTTCACGTTTCGAATCCCAAAAAAGAAATACGTTAATCAAATACCTATTCAATCAGGAGTTCATGTCGTTCACTGGCGATCTGCTGGTGGCAAGAACTGCCACTGGAGCGAGAAGAACTGTCAGGGGTAAGATCCAACTCTGCAGTCTTCATACTTTATCGTACATTCATTGTTCGCACTGCACATTGTGTGTATAACTTCTAGTATGCGAAAAGGCCCCCATTTGAGCTGATTGTGAACAATACTTATATCTCAGAGAACGAGTACTACTGCCACATACACGTTCGGCCCGACGGGCTGGCTGGAGTGGCGATCACCGATTCACGATACAATGTGAGTGAAGGATTACTGTAGCCGGAGTACTGTATCCGCAGATCTGGAGTTACGGTATTCTCAATTTCAGGATCTCGTTGCGTTCTCGATGCTCAAGCGAATGCTCGACGGTTTTGTTCACAACACGCCGAACTGGGTACGTGCTGTCAATACAACAATTCCTTCGCTGCCTAGTATTCCTAACAGTTCGTTCAATGAAAATGATCGATAATATATTCAGCCCGCCATCCCTAACGAGGCTTCTTGTAACTACGACGGACTTCCAGCCTTCCTGACTAATTATCAGAACCCCGGTCCTGCCGAGCAAAGAATCGAAGTAAGTTTCACGGTTTACTACGGTAGAATACTGCAGATCGATATTCTTTTCAGCCGGAAGTCACCCAGGCTCAGATAACTCTGCACAACACGATTCAATCTGTGCTGAATCCAGGAGAGATTCTCGACACCCTAATCAGAGACAGCAACATTCTAACGGATCAATCCAAGATGTTCTACACCCAAGCGCGGCACATGAACCGATGCTGTAACTGGATTTGAAAACTTCGAAATTGTATACACGTCAACCATATCAATGTCATTACCTCCCATGCCCTTCTTCCGCGTTAAAATTATACGCATCACAGTGTACTGTTGTGATTCCTGGTAATCCTTTATCTCTCATTCATTGATTCTCACGAATCATCCTAGAATCCGACCGCGTAATTGGCGGGATCTTGCGAAATCTCGACGCTGGCCTTGATGATTCGCTGCTTGCCGTGCACTTGGATCTGTAAATACATTAATTAACTAATTTAAATATTTAAATAAACAAATAAATTACCGCCGTCGTGCCGGAGAAGCGCGTCTGCCAGTCCTACAATGATTTAATTAGTTAATTAGCTAATAAAGCACTAATTAAGATTAATTAACCAACAATGGAGTGCTGGTCGTAGGGCGTGGCGCAGTTCTCGATCTTCTGACAGAGACTGTTGCGGAGCGTGCTCTGAATGGAGGAGGGGTAAATGGTCGTTTTAGAATCCCTCGCGTACGGCATTTCTTTTCAGGCATTTCAAGAGTTGTTTCAGCTTCCATCTTTACAAAACCTCTCAACTTCAGACACTCCCACGCAGTTTTGAAAAGATTGAAACTTTTTGAGCTTTATAAATGACTAAAACACAATAAACGAGTGCTTAATCTTTCCTTAGATCGTTAGTCTTTAGAGGAAATGTATGCCTCGCCTTTCCTCACCGTGATATCGTATCGATCGAACACCATCTTCCTCTCCTCCAGCGAGTAGAACGCCATCGGCATTTGCAGCACGTCGTTCAAGTCGGGATCTGCAATCAAAGATGAAAGATCAAAGATCAAGTATCAATATTAAGATCGAGATGTTGTGTAAGTGTGCGTTGGTGATCAGGGATCAAAGATCAACCTCGACGTTCACCAAACTCTAAACCCCAACCTTGAAATATTAATACACAGCTAGAGATCAAAGCGTATCGGTCTTATCCTGTCATACGCATGCCTAGAGAACAAAGATCACCCTCTCAACTCACTGGTGCTACCCTTGTACAGCCGCACCAGTACGTTGGTCTTACCAGTCTTACGACTTTTCACCACAGTCTCAAAACTCGGAAGCCATAGATGCTTCTTCTCTTCTACAACCAATGTCTCTTTTCACAAACTCACTGGTGCTTCCCTTGTACATCCGTAGCCGCAGCATCACCCGCAGCGCGGTGATCATGTTGGCGTGGAAGGCGCGCTCGCCCTGCGCCGACGTCACGATCTCTGTTGTCGTCTGAGGATCGATAAATGGGTTACGGTAGGAAAGTCGATCAGTGTACGGTAGCTGAAGCAGCTGGAGCTACCGTAGCTAGATATTCTCCAACTCAAATTCGCCGAATCCGAAAGATCAAAGATCACGGTCGTCTAACCAGTCCACTGGAGATGCGCACGGGCACGTTCAGGTCGAAGTCCTTGCCGCCGAATTTGCTAAATTATCTCAATTATTTTCGAAAATAAATATTTAAATGCTCACGATTTCGCCTGCGAGATCGTCACCGCGAACGTGTCCGGAATCTTCGTCCTGCCAATTGGTTTTGATTGTTATTGTTATTGTTATTGTTTTGGTGTTATGTTATTGTTTTAATGCTACTGACCAAAGTTCCCAAGCTTGTCAAATAATTGTCCTAGCGGTAGTCGGGATACGGTATACGGTAACCGGGATACGGTATCGATTGATGACGAAACCATTCACTTCTTGTCCACCGACGCGCCGAACAGGAACGAGATGGAGGAGCTGGCGTTGACCTGGAAGAAAAATAGTCAGATCGCGATCGACTCTCGAGTTCCGGATACGGTATTTTTTGAAAATTACATTAATTACTCACCAATTTCGGCATGTCGTCCCAATCGTTGTACGTAAGCAGCGCGTGAGGGTTGAAACCATCGAATTTCCCTTTCTGCAGTGATGATTGCGTAAGAAGAGGGGCCGCATGGCTAGGAAACACTTCTCTGAGCTAGGCCCTTGTCGCTATTGTGGCGACAGTACGCACACATATCGCGTCAATACGCACTCATTGCGCGTCAACTCACCCATTTCGCGTGCTCGAACAGCATCAGGAAGGGGTTTCTGATGGCGTGGAGCATGACGTGGCGGTAGATCAACAGCAGAGTATCGTCCGAGAACGAGTGATCGCCGTGCTTCGAGTGCGACAGCTCCTGATCCACGATTACTGTAATCGATTGAGATTATGGTAAGCAAGGAATGCTGCAACAGAGGATTGGAATGAGGACTACGGTATCAAAGCCTTACTGTAATCTAGGGATACTGTAACAACCCACACATCGACTGCTCGATGATCTTCTTCACGAGCGCGCCAGTGAAGCCGGGCACCGTGTCCACGCGGAAGTGTTCGTTCTGATAATTAATTAATTATTAATTAGTTAATTAATTAAAACTTAAAATTAATTAATTAAGCTTTGTCCTTTAAACACCTTTTGCGAGGTGTCACGCGTCCACTTGTTGAAGTGAGTGTCTGCAATATTTATTGTACAATTTGTTCTTGCTCAATGGCTCTACAGACTTAAGCTTACTTGCTCACATAGGTCTCATTCAGATTTGTTAACCGCGAGTTTGGCGTTTCCTCAGCAATACTCACTCAATTCCGGCGCAAGGACGGTCGAATCGAAGCCGCCGATCCAGTCCCGTCGGCCGACGTCCGTGTTCGATTTCGGTTGAATCGCCTGTGAAGAAGGAAGCAATTAGGATGAAGGTTGGAATGACCTTTGATCTTTTAAAACAGAATACAACCAATAACGAACATCAGGCACATCGTCCATGTTCATGTCGACGTAGTCGAGGTGCTTACTAAACTGCTTCTCACGACCACGAATCTCCCACGGCATGAGGAAGATCTGTGCGAGGGAGGAGTTGAAGATGAAAGATCAAAGATCAAAGTGGATTTAAAGAAACATCGGATCTGTGATACACGATTACGTCAAATGGTTCCATGCGTTAAATCGGTCTCTGCTAGCCTATGCAAATTGAGGAGCAAGTGACCAATCAATAAATTGCAGTACCTGATTATTCCTCGGCATTCCCTTGCTGTTCGTGAGTGGCGACGTGAACAGGTCGCTCCACAGCCGCAGACGACTGGAAAATCATTTAATTTAATATTGTATTAATAACAATTCAGTTGATGAAAGTAGTTACAGTGCCGCAGTAAATGGAAGAAGTAATCATTTAAATAATAACATTAAAAAAATGAAATTACCCGAGAATGAAGGGCCGCTTGATCCTGTCGTGGAACGTGTTGAACATCTCCTTCCTCAAATTTACTTGTCTTCAAAGATCAACAACAACAACAACAACAACCGACTGTTGATGTTGTTGCTATTGTTCTTCCATTCCTTACCCGATCTGGGCCGTGACGTGACGGGCGTTCACATAGTAGAACTGATTCGGCGCCCTCCGTAGTTCGGCCGGCGGAAACATGTCCGGTCGCAGCATCGAGTTGCACATAAACGCCTTAATTAATTATTTAAAATTCAAAAAATTAAAGAAGATCCTCATTACTCGCATTACTTGGTCCTGATCTCACTAATTCTGATTCACTAGTGCAATATTACTCGAAGAAATAGTTATTGGTCTATGATCTTTGATCTTTGATCTCTCACCGGAACGAAGCACGTCCTGAGCCGCCTCTTGGTCATGTAGCAGCGACGGGCGAGGATACTGCAGTCGAAGTCCTGAGAGGAGAAGAGACATCAAAGATCAGACAGTGACGTCATCAATCAAATTGAATATACCCCTGAATGCGAGAAATAGATCAAAAGATGTAATCAGACAAAGGATCTCAAATGCAATAAAATACACTTCAAAGACCAAAGATCAATACCTCCTCACCTTCGTATAAATCGATGCGCCGTAGTAACCCATCTGCTTTGGCGCCTGCGGCTTCGGCGTCTCCTGAGATGATTATCGGTTTGATACAGTAACCTCGCCGTTATCGATCAAATCGATATCCCAATCAATGACTATACCGTACCCATTTGATCTCCTCCAGCAGCTCCTTCTGGAAGTAGAAGAGAATGCCGACGGTCACCAGAAGGACGACCAGGAAGTGGGCGACGGCGCGGCTGAATCGATAAACGACTGTACTCATCAGTTATCGATCGGTGATGATCTTTGATCGTTGAACTTTCGTTTTAAAACAGAAGTCCCTTCAATCAATAAGTACCGTACCCTCTCCCATAGCTCACCCAAACTCTCCGCAGCTCTCCTTCTTCTTCTTCTCCTTCTTTGTCGGCGCCCTCTCTGCTCGCGAATCGATCGAGGAAGACCCGCTTCTGTAGAAGATCGATTTATAACAGTAATCCTACTGGGAGATCCCAGGGATCTCGAGGCGAAAGCTTACTTGTCATGAGATGATCCTCCCGAGACACGCGCTTTAGCGGACTTGTCCATGGGGACGAGCGGGGTGGTGGTGGAGGCAAGGCGAGCGAGGTGAGGAATAGAGAAGGGAGGGGAGACGAACCGCTCTTATAGTCGGAGAGGGAGAGAGATGAACGAATATGGAAATGTCGAGATGAAATGTGAGGGCGGTGAGGAACAAGGTTGGGAGATCCATGGGATTATGGAAGATGAGATAGTCGCAGACCTCCTTTATCGATACCAATGAATAACTGAAGGAGCATCGATTGACTAAATACCGTATCCTACCGTACGTCTTTGAAAAATAACATTTGGCGCCATGGCTTGTATACGAGCGCGGAAAATGCGAGCTGGCGCATTGCTGGTACGAGTGTGAATCGAGGACTGACTTTATTCGCGCAGTATTTCGTTCTTTGGTCTACCTGATGCTGAATGGAGGCAGAAAAGTGTTATCGTTGACGATCAAGAGGAGTCTATCGAGGAGCGATCTGCCCAAGTCAGTTTGATTATCGAATTCGTCCCAAATTGAGGACAACTCAAGCTTTGTGTTTTGCTGCACGCTTTTATTTAGTTTATTGTGCTACTACTCGACTAGTTTCATATATTTTAATCCAATTTATTTTTGTTTAGGTCATTCGACCTCGATCTCGTCACTGCGAACTATGAGGAGCAGACGAGAAGGGCGACGGTAGCGCCCACGAGGGGAGGTAGGCCAAGTTTTACGCTTAAAATCTCTCTATGGTCTCTGATTTGGTGAAATTGGGCTCAATTATTACGAGAAAGCTCTGAAATAGTCGGAGATAGCTGTATTGATTGGGGGAAGTCATAAAATCCATGTAGAATGTATAACAAAAATTTATTTCAGTGTATCTTTCAAACGTTTGTAATCTCTAGGCGAATGCTATCCCATTTTCACTTTTATCTGTCGAACCTGTATTTCAATTGTTTCTAATCCAGCATCCTCCCACCTCCCTCCACTCCGTCTCGTCCTCCCTCCACCCAACGTGACTGGCCGACTGCACATCGGACACGCGTTGACTGTGACGATCGAGGATGCACTTGCAAGGCAGAGGAGGGTCAAGGGTGGAGAGGTACGGTAGTTATCGTCTAGACGTACGGTAGAATTGGCGGAGAGGTTTCGTAGCTTGGATTATGAAGAGGTATACTGTACATGGTTACGGTATCGGTAATGCCATTTACGGTGCGCAGTATCCCTTCCAGGCTGTGTGGCTGCCCGGCATGGACCACGCGGGGATCGCTACTCAATCCGTAGTGGAGAGGGAGTTGTGGAGGAGGGAGAAGAAGACGAGGAGAGATATGGGAAGAGAGGAGTTCGTGAGGAGATGCGAGGAGTTTGCGAGTCGGTTAGTTGAATTATTTATGTTCGAGGGTGTAGAACTACTAGATCATGAAACATTTGCAAATCATGCAGTTCCGGTGTAGCGCAAATCAGAACTATTCGAGTGGAGTGCAAGGCAGACAGGATTAAACGATATCATAAGCATGTTAGATAAATTATTACAAATTCTTGCTCTAACCGTTTTGAATGGAGGAATATTTGTGACTGATGTGGAATTGCTGAAACGTGAACAACAGAGTCAATTCAATTTCAATTCAATTCAATTCAATGTTTATTCCGTATCAGGGGACTGTATCACAGGAAAAGCAGATATTGAGTGGACAGGGAAACGGAGGTCCGTCGGTGTAGTCGAATCGGGGTTGGGGAGAGTGGGGGGGGGGGGGATGCAGCAAAGGTGGGGTAAGGGAAGGGGAGGAAATAGTATCATAGATTGAGCCAGCTACTATTGGGTCTAATATTGAGCAACCTAATGTGGAGTAAGGAACAGACGACTTAGATGTGCAGGATTACCGTACATGCCAGACCGTAACCTTCTCAGGAACGCTACCGTAATCCGCGATCAGATGGCAAGAATGGGCGCGACGCTGCAGTGGGAGCGCGAGTACTACACGCTCGATGAGGTGGGTGGGCTATTTTAACAATAACAATATCCATTTAGACGTTTTGATGAGCTAGGAGAGTTGATTGATGTTTTTTAAATCATAATCGACGAACGTCACAAAGCTAACAATAAGAATGTCACAAAGCTGTGGTGCTTTATGTTTTGTAGGGCGCGGGAAAGATGCGGGTGTGAAACCATAACTTTAAGCAAGCCTGGTGCAATAGAGGAGTTTCCAATATGTTTATAGTTGGTGATGTTCGGCAGCACAAGTTTGCTATGATGAGTCCTGATCTCAAATGGCAATTGACACCTGACTTGCGTTTGAACCTCACTTGCGCATATTCTGATAGCGAACCTGCCTCTGCTGCAATGCATTCTGTGTTCAGTGATTTCGAGCGATCGATTCATATTTATTGATTATCGATTTTCAGCGCTTCTCATCTGCTGTCACACGGGCGTTCGTTGCCCTGCATCGTGAGGGTCTAATATCGAGGTATTTAGTTGATTTTAATAAATTAACCCACCCGGTTAGTGTAGTGGGTGTGCTCTCTGAGTACCAATCACGAGAACGCTGGTTCGACTCCATCAGTACGTATAAAATAGGGCAACCTAGTAAGTTTGTTTAATTGATTTTAATCAATTAATTACTTATTCAATTGAATGAAATAGTTAAATGAGTATCGTAGAAGAGTTGACAGATACAAAGCCGTTTCATTCTGACTTTTTAAGATCATCTAGAGCAGTTTACTGCTGCGATTCACAATTTGTAGTCACCAGTTGATGCTTCACAGGCATCTCATCTCTCAATGATCAGATGTGTTTCTAGTAGCTCTCGATGATTGTCTAGAAAAATATTAATTACATTCTTTTGTTGCAAATAATCATTTATAAATATTTAAAGTCCTTGATTATAATTACAGAGACAAGCGATTCGTGCACTGGTCGCCGGCGCTGCGCAGCTCGCTCTCCGATCAGGTATCATAGAAGTTTAAAAGTTTGTCACACACCACGAAATATAACGTTCCGTACGCGACTAGGGAGGTTTATGAAATGGCAGAACTCGAACTACACAACCGCCATTTTCAAACGTTCTTTTATATTTTTCTAACTTATAATGTGCTCACATACGATAGAAGCACCAGCGGAGACGAAGTAAACATATAGTTAAACTAAATTCGCACTTTTAAACGCTGCCGCGCACTTTCTAAAAGTGAAGCCACGCCCCCTACAGGAGCCGCACATATTTCAGCGTACACAGTCGTGTGTCCGGAACGTTTTATTTCTA
>LS511435.1:829171-841354 GCA_900490845.1 Pristionchus japonicus | reverse complement strand
GCGTTACAGGCCTAAAATGGTGATATTGATCGATCTTTGGACGCTCATGCAAAATCAGTCATGCATTTTCATGCAATGAAAAAGTGTTCATGTTTCCAAGCACATCGAACTCTATCGAATACAGCACTTTTCCCACTGCACATTTTTTACCCTGTACGGGACACAGTCATATTTGTTCGACTCTTTCGCAAACGGCCTCTTATATTTCGTTATCGTTCATTCTGAAGGACGTATCGGATGTGTACGTCGAATCGACCAAGGTACTGTAGGATTACGGTGATTTGGATGAACGGTAGAGCTTTATTGAGATCTCTTGTTAGTTTATATTTTGAAAATCTCTTTGATTTTGTTTTCTCTTTTTATTTTTTTCGTACGTAATGAGAGATCCTTTTCAGTAGCTGTAATGGTGAACTTTAAGATAAAGACGTAGCGAAGATATTTCAAGTGCTTGAGTGACAATATTCTATTGTACTGGTTGTAGACCTCCCATCGACTTGGGAAATCTTGATTCAGTCACATAGTGCAAACGAAACATAGAACTGAACGGGAAATCGCGATCAATTGCAGACAGCGCTTATTTATTTCTAGTCTGAAACCAGTATAATATTGTGAAATGTAGACCTGGTCATATCATAAACTGAGGTTGAAAGTTACTAGTCATGGGAACAAATAATCACAACGCCATTCCAGGCAGCGCTGTGGTGCGACGACAAGCCGCGGCTCGTCGCCATCAGCCGGACGATGGAGAGAGTGATGGGCGAGGTGAGAATTGTTGTCTTGTAAATAGCGCTTGTAACCCTCACAAGTTCTCTACCGTTCGGCGTATTTGTGCTCATTGAACGGTGTGAAAGCAATAGACTATTAAAATTAATGAAGTAGCCGGACGATGGAGGGAGTGATGGGCGCGGTTATTGTGTCCCGAGGCAACGCATCCTCTGTGTTTCATCGTGCGCATTTGCGCAATTTTAACAATGTGAATGCGATCGGCGTGCGTCATTGCTCAAAAAATATTTAACTCGCAATATTGAGTCGTACGATGGAGCGAGTGATTGTACAGGAGAGCAGATTGAGAAAAAAAACATCTTGACGTATCAGCGTTTCATCGTGCGCCTTTGAGCTCATTCAGCAGAATGAGAGCGATTGTGTCGTACCATACGATTAAAAAATTACTCGCAGTGTTAAGTCGTACGACGAAGGTGTGATGATCGTGGTGAGAATATTGGTGTGGCCTTTCTGTTTGGCTTCGATTCCTGGATTTGCGATCCAGCAACTTGTGCGTTTCACAATGCGCGTATGAGATGATGTTGTAGGCCGAATGCAATAACTCTGTGTGACGGATTTCTTAAATTTGAAAAATCTGTCAACTCTCATCGTTGAAAAATATTCTTCGTTGTTTTAGATATTGAATTGGTTCATCAAAATGGTTCATGTTTCGCCAGCACCTCATGAGCTCTTGTTCGAGTCCTTTCCTAGTGATTCCTTTCTTTACAGATTGTTAGATTACAATAACCTTTCATTTTCAGTCTCTCCGTCAACTGTCCGTCTTCATGCCCTTCGTCTCTCACTTCCTGCACGAGAGAATCACGGGAGGAGAGTCAGTCTACGAGAAGGCACTCGAGGTGGGCGGTCGGGGTGGGTGGGTTCACGAAGAGGATGGTATTCAGCAGAAGCTCAAATACAAGCAGCTTTTTATCTCGTAGCTGTAGCCGGGTTGTGACTGGGTGATTGAGGTCCCTCTATTCCCTCAAAGACTGTCTGATTTTTGACGTTCATGTTTTCGCGATAATTTCAATCAAATTGAGTGCAGTCACGCGATTTCTCGGAATTTTCGCCTGACACATTCTCTGAAATCGCATTTTTTGCATTGTTATGGAGGGTGCAAGCCATTAGCTTGATTTGGTGCAGTTGTGAGTGCACTCTCATTGGGTGCAACTAGAGTGGAGACTGAAACCAAATTAAGTAACCAATCGATATTCTACAGTACTCCCCGGCATGGATCGATCCGGCGCTCGAGGCTACGGTAGCCGAGGTGCTGGCTGCAGCTGCGGCGGCGCGCTCCCTGAAGCAGCAACTGGGCGTCCCGAACAAGACGCACTTCCAGGGTACGGTAGGGAAAAGATATTGATTTTATAAGTTCTGAAAGTCGGAAATATGAGTTCTCACAGAGCTCGAAGATTGCTATTCTGAGTTTCATGTTTTGTATGTTTACTGAGTGAGCATACCTTGAACAGTCCATCACAGCTCCAGTGTTACAAAACAATTAGCAAGTGTAGGATCAATTTACGAAGCTCCAGACGCTTTGGGTTTCCGCAGTGTTTTATCACCCGAGTGATCTTATCAGTAGCAATTGCATTGGCGATATTTATCAGTAAATCAACAACCGTAATTTCTACCCTACATTCAGGAGTCCTGCACTCGTCTCTGCCCCCTACCGCGCTCTCTCCGCTGCTCCCTCTACTCGCCCATCTGGCTACGGTATCGATCGATACCGTACTCCCGCTGGATGCGGTTTCTCCGACGGGCTACGAGCACACGCCCGTGCCCGGACAGAACGCGAGACTGGCGCTGAGGGTCGAGGTACGGTAAGGGGTACAGTAGTCGAGCATTTTGAGTCATTTACCTTTGGGATGAAATGACTGCTTGAGTTTTACTTTTTTTAACATGGGGTAATGAGTTCAATATTATGGGGAAGCAAACTAATGAAACAAACTATGTTTGAATCATTGGCACGTAGCAATAAAATAGGATTTTGTGATTTTGAGACCATGTGTCATCTGTGTCCCTAATTGCACTCATATAATCTCCGAGCAGTACGAACTCGATGATATCGATTCTCTGTTGAAAAAATGCACATTGGAAAATGAAAGTCGCATTTGTGTTTCATCCTCAATGCTTTATCTTGCGATATCTAGCGAGTGCAATCAACGTAACATCTATTGCGCAAAAACTCATATCTGTGAACACGGCTACATTAACAATTGCAATAAGCCTATCTCTCCAGGACTGCCACCGCGCGGAGATGCGGCGCGTGCTGGAGGAGAAGCTAGTGAAGGCGGCGGAGAAGAAGGTTGGCTTGATTTTGAGAGGATTACGGTAGTCAGGAGTCTGACCGGACGGACTTGACCTGCGCGCGAAAGTAATGTTTCAAAAGTAGGGCTTGATGTGGAAGTTATGCTGCGATCTTGTTGCGTTTCCATCATTGTAATTACAAAACATTTCCCTGGAGAGACAAAATTTAAACTTTGCAGGAACTCTACCGGCAGAAGGCGGCGCGCTACGAGGAGATCGCGGCCGAGGAGAGGTGAGGGTCTCTCTCTATTTGGCACGCTCTTTAACAATTGACTCAATAACGTAAAGTTGCAGGCGAGAGAGCATGGGAAAGTGAGAGAGTGATTGACTCTCTCTCTGTGTGTATGTGTGTTTGACGTGATCTCTATGGGGTCTCTAACGAGAGAACGTGCGAAAGGGAGAGAGTGCCTGGGCTCTCTCTGGTTCACGAGCATTCTAGGAGATCTCTAGGCAGAGTGAAAGAGCCAGCGGAAATGAGAGAGCAAATTTTCCGCGTGATTCATTAACGTAGAATTGTAGCTGTGATGAAGAATTCAAGGAATGTAGGGTGGGAATGAGCAAGGAATTGGAAAACAGTGTCTAAAATGTAGTGCAGAATCCCTGGAAAAAGTATTGGATGGTATTTTCATAACTTTATTTCCTGCTCCGAATATAGTATACGAAACGTCCGCGGCTTCACACGACTTCTTTTGATTCGGCGAAGTGACGCGCGTGGCGGGTGAGAGTTTCGCGGTGGTTTCAAATAGAGGAACTTCCTGGAAGGATGATTTTGCGTCTCCCTGTACTGCAAAAAATCTTAATCTTATGAGCAAGTAAAAAGATGTTTCACTGTGAGATCATAAGGAGGAACCTCCTCGGAAGCACAATCCCTCTCCCAGTTTTTTATTCCTAATATTCACTTGAAAAATCAATGTTATGCTGAATTTCACCGTGATGTGTGTGGGTTTCGCGGTGAGGTCATAGGGCGAAACTTCATGAAATGATTGATATTGCGCCTCCTCTTCTTGCAAAAAAACTAATATTCATGTGAGCCAATCCAATGCAATTTGATTTCTCCGTGAAGTCATGAGCTTGAAGGGATAATTTTAGTTCCTTATTTGCTTTAGAATCCGTTCTTCTTAAGAGCAAATGAGAACGGCGTTTCATGGCGTGGCCATCTGCGTTGTTTGCAGGAAGAATCTGATTGTCCCGGTTTAGCTTGTTCCAATTAAAAAAAAAACGTTTCCTGAATTTTGAGGAAGCTGAAGCTAGTTACGCTGGTAGGACATGAACGGCTACGAGCTCTGACGCAGTAAATCGACGCCGAGTGACGCTTAAAAAATACAACAAAATTTGAGACTCCAAATAATGCATTCAAGTAGGTCACGCCGCTTGTTGTTAGTGTGTTTCACTGTTAGATGATCTGTAAATTTTGCCTTTAGAAACGATATTGCGCCCAAATTCATTCCAAAATTTTCTTAATTCACTATCGGGGGTTTGTGTGCTTCACAGTTAAATCAAGCGTGGGGTCTTCCTCTTGTGATAGTACTGCTTAGACGAACTTCATAAAACACAAATTTATTATTTCCTTTCTGACAAGAAAAGACTGGCGTTTGAGCGTTTCACTGTTTATCCATGAATATACGTTTTCTATAGCGACAGTTATCCAGAGAGATCGTGATTAAGCAATAAAAGTCGTCCCAAGAATTATCAACTCCTTCTGCAGATCGCGTGGCGACAAGCGCGCCCGCTTCGCGGCCAAGAACGAGCGGAAGGCGGAACAGGCACGAGGAGTGGCCGAGAGCGCGGAGAAGGAGGAACAGAGGATACGGGCGATGATCTGACCGACCGAACTACCGTACCCATCATAGTCTGACCCGCCGAACTACCGTAGCCCTAGGGACACTGTAGCCTTGTCGTTGTCATGATTGACCCCTCCATAGATCCACCGTAGTTAGAAGAGTTATGTAACGTGATCTATCCAGATCCCTAGAGTAGCCTAGTTGTTATCGACTTCCTTGTTTTCGTTACGTTTGTCTTTAGGAGCACACGGGTGTATGTAAATTGTGAGTCTCGCTGATGTTTTTCTGGAATAAAACGTGCCTTTCGAGTTTCTCACATCGTGTAATTTCCCTACTAATCGTCCATGTTGCGATGACTTTCGTCGTATCTGAAGCCGGTGATTTGGAGCAACGACGTGCGTGTTTGTTGCGATGCCTAATTATGAGGTCCGGGTTTCCGAGAAAGAGCTTGTGAAAACGTTGAAATCTGTGATATTTGAACGGGTACAGAAGCAAAGAATTATCCTTTGGCGTACGATATCACCGGAGCATTTAGTACAGCATTACTGGCTTATCGATCGTGTACAGTACCACACGATTCTCGAACCGAATACGGTAGTACACAATTATCGATCGCTCTCAGATGGACGACATCTACGGGTCCGAGTGGCTCGTCTTCATCTCGATGATGGTCCAGCTCATCCTGACTCCCGGCACGAAGGTATACGATAGGGATTATTGATTGATTATGCTCCGTGACCGAAACGGCACGATGTCATTTCCCTTGCAAATTTGTTTTTTTTAGATTTTTAACGTGACGATTACTGATGGAATCATCTGTTCCAATATCTTACGAATATGATCGCACAGTGAAGCTCACATCCACTATCAGTGAAACTTGAAACTTTTGAAACTTCATACGTTACTCCCAGTAACTGCGTTGATTTTTTCCCAGTAATAGCACAGCATTTGATGATTTTCGTCTCTAATTGATCCTTACCGTAATCAGTAATCGATCGATACTGTAACCCTCTCTCCCAGGTGGAAGAGTCGTTCAACCTGCAGGCGACGCACGACCTGCTCTACCACGGCACGAATCTGAGCGCGGTGAGAACGGATATTGATTTTTTGGATCAATAGGCAATGAGGATCATAGAACGGTTATTTGTTTTTTTTTTACCAAGCAAGCAGGGATCAACTAATGTGCATGTAGGACAAGTTTACAGTTCATCTCGCTGCGAATTGCATATGCAGTGAATGCTATCATAGAAGTTTAAAAGTTCGTCATACACCACGAAATATAACTTTCCGTACGCGACTAGGGATGTTTATGAAATGGCAGAACTCGAACTACACCACCGCCGTTTTCACACGTTATTTTATATTTTTCTAACTTATAATGTGCTCACATACGATAGAAGCGCTAGCGGAGGCGAAGTAAACATAGAGTTAAACTAAATTCGCACTTTTAAGCGCTGCCGCGCACTTTCTCAAAGTGAAGCCACGCCCCCAACAGGAGCCGCACATATTTCAGCGTACACAGTCGTGTGTCTGGAACGTTTTATTTCTGTAATAGCAAGCAAATGGTCTAATGGCTGATTGATTTTTATGATTACAGTAGGGCTTGTTTTATCGACTCTGTTTTGATTATTCAGAAATCAGGATCATTGAAAGTAGGCTTTGAAATTTTTCGCAACCGATGGCGGGGGTGCACTACCCAATAAGAAGAGTGCATTCTTGACCTCACTGTGAAGCTAACATTCGCAATACAAGATTGAAAGATCTTCGTTCAGTAGGATATGATTACCGCTTTCTCCATCTATCGTCTATCCATCTATTGATCGATTCCTCTTACAGTACGATCATCACGAGTTCCCGGGCGTCGTCCCGCGCACCTTCGCCGGTCCGCTCGCGCTGGCTACGGTATTGATTTATTGATTAATTTGGTGTTTATTATAAAAAAAGGTAGTACTACGTTATTTATACAAACGAGTAAAGAGCTGTTTCGAGTGCACGAAATTGAAAATACTTTTCGCTAATATTTCGTGCCTGCTTGATTTCGGGCTGCGCGTAGCTGATGAATGAATTGGAATCAAGAAGAGGGCGTTGCGAATGGGACTGCTCCCTTTAAAAGTACTAATAATTTGATCTTTATGAATTGTCTTCGATCAGTATTTGCCCACTTGTAGTATTTGAGCTGCGCGTAGTTAATGAAGCGACCTGGTGCAGACATGCAACATTATGTCTGTGGCCAGTATTTCGCAATAAATAATCTATTAATCAGACTGTCAATAGATTTTTTTCGATAGTTTCTATTCGTTATAGCTGTTTAGTGTACAGGTTGGTTAGGGCTGTGCGTATTTAATTTAACTGTTTCAATTGGTGAGTGGGTGTTAAGAACAGGGCCTTTTCTCTTAATAACCAATCCAATCGACAGGTGGCCGCTCCGCTCCGTGCCTGGCAGGCCTTCCAGTCCTTCAACAAGATGTGGATGCAGCTGATGGGTTCGGTGGATTGATTTATCGATTAGTGTGTTGAAATGGGTGCAGATGGTGGGTACGGTGGGGTGGATATTGATTGAGATGAGACTTTATATTGTGCATCTCTCTCGTTGGTTGTGTGTTGCACTGGCTGGTCACTTGAGAGAGGTGTTCGAGGAATTGATATCAGCTTGAAACATGTTCGCTCTAAATACAAAAATTACCTGCTATTTTTCTGAGCAATTTACTTTATGGGTACGGTAGGAGCCGGATACGGTATTTGATCGATCGATAACTGACTCAATTGCAGTCCGAGGTGTGCTCGGCGCACTGGTGGTCGTCTCGTTCCTGCGCTTCGCCCGATCGATCCAGTGGTACCTCGGGAGGGAAGTGGCGACGAATCTGAGGTACGGTAAGATGGCTATTGATGACTGACTCGGAAATTACGGTAGTGAGAAAAGCATAGACGGAAACTGGAGGGCGCTAGAAAGTTCGTTTGAGAAGAATCCTATTCAAACCGAATATATCTGAGTTTCACCAGTGACTTATCTTTCTGATGTTCCAAAAGTGCCAATTCGATGGGGATCGGACCAACAATTAATTTAGAACTCGCCTTCCTTGGTAGATAGTTGTTTGAAAGCTGAATAGCTTACGCATGCGAAGGTTTCAGAGACTTTATATCCTAATAATCACCTAATCCCTCAGGGTGATCGTCGCGACGCAGTTCCACTTCCTCTTCTACGCGTCGCGCCCGCTGCCGAACGTGTTCGCGCTCGTGCTGGGTGAGGATTGCAAATTGAGGTTTTTGAAAGGAAGTTATTGGAATGAATAAGTAAAACTTAGTAAGCGGGACTGTGTATTTTATTCTGAAAGAGCGTTTCAACGTTTTTCTGGCTGCGAAGTATGAGTTTCATCCGTGCTTCTTATTCTCCAAAATTTTCAGTTACTCAATGGGAATGTGATATCTCCTTTTTATTTAAAAAAAAAACTCCCTATTTTTCTTCTGACTTTTTATTAATTGATGGTGCTTTCTTTGTTGATTGCTCAGACAGATTTTTCATTATTACTATGAGCAAGTAATCGAGTCGATTCAGTTTTCTGCTACTGCGTGCAGAATTATGTGTGATGTGATTATGACTGGGTCGCTAAGTCATGTCGGATAGATGTTGCTCGGTTTATTGAAATGACTCATGAATCATGATGTGATGTGAGTGCTGGAGATCTCTGTTCTCGTTCTCAATTTTATTAGTGATGTTCTTTCTCTCCTGAGTTGAGTTCTCGAGAGTTGAAACGCAATTGAAAGAAGCACGAGAGCGCAATTGGATTGTTCCTAAGAATAGCATAACACCGAGAATAGCCGCTGCTTCTGTACAAAAAAGTGCATTGTTCACCTTGAATTGAATTTGTAACGCGGCCGATCTATGCTACGATGCGTGTACTAGAGTTGTGGAGAAGCTAGTGTGCAGTGCCTCGATTGCCGCTTGTTCACCAACAACAAAATCAGATAGTGATTTTTCCCTAAATATATCCAGGCTCTTTTCGGTCTCGTTGGGCTTTCGTATACCCTGGCGGAACTGAGGAATGATTCGTTCCAGATTCTCGTGTTAAATAATTTCCAATTTTACCTCATTTTTGAGACTTGAGCGAGAATACATGATATCACAAGATTCTAACTACTCCTCGAATAATTTCTCTTGCAGTGCTGTACGCCGTCTCGCTCTGGCTGGAGGACGACCTGAAGGGAGCGGCGAGATGGGCCATCGCGGCGACGATGCTGTTCAGGTGAGAGAGTCGGGTGTTGGGAATTGGGAGAACCGGAAAACAAGGCCGGAACCAGTGAATAGGCTGTGGAAGATTTCACATTCAGGGAGAATAGCTTATCATCGTTAGAAATCCAGAAAATCCGATGAGATCAATCTTAGAGTGGCTAGATCGTGTATGCGTGCACTCGGTGTGTCACAGTCGCAACGGGCCTATCTATTTCGTGGCCGATCCGAGCAGCAGTTGTTTCTCCAACTCTTGCTTTCTCAACATCGTACAATTCTCTGATTTTTTTAGTTTCCAAATAATGAGACAGAGAAGGGGGAAACAGCTCCATCCGTCGGGGAATTGTCTGATTATCGGCTTTGATTAGTAACTTCGTCTACCCACCCGATTATGACGCCGCTCTGTGATCCCCCAGACAGTCTCGGAAATTATTTCCGACGCCAGACAATAGATTTGACGCGCATCCTCCCCCGCGAAAATGAAAAATAGGGCGATGCAGTGAAGTGAGAGGAAATGGAGAAGCAAAATGGAAAATGGAAAGAAACGAAGAACAGTGAGCACTTTTACTACTTTTTTCACTGTATTTTCTAATTCGAAACTAACTTTAAACGATTATCGGAAGTTGTTTTACAATCTGATTATGAGGCGCTGACGAAACGAGAAACGTACGAGAGAATTTGATTGGTGAAAAGCAAAGGCTGGTTGAATTGCGATTGTTTTCTAGCAAAGACTATCTACCTGAATCGATTTGCTCCTACTGCGCGGATTTCGAACTTCCGTTAAAACCTAAACTTTGTCTGTCTTGCCCTTTCTCTATTGAAAATGCTCAAATGCTCAGACCACCCCTAGCTTTGCCGTTTCATTGTTACGAGGAAGACAATTAGTGTGCGTGTCTTCTGAGAATGAAATTACGTCCAATTCCGACATCTCCGCATTTCCTGTTGTTAATAATTGAGCTAGCAGTGCCTGGCAGAGCCTCGCTGTTTTGAATGTTTTTTCGATGCGTCGTTTAATATCGTAGATCCTTGGAAACTTATTCCAGCACCCGTATCGGTGAAGGGCCCCTTCAGAAGGGGTAACGTTTTGAGTTTCACCCTGGGTTCTTTACTCTTCGATCAGGCGGGATGTAATAGGCCTTCGTCTTCTAATTCAAGTCATACAGAATGAGAAAACATGCGCAATGGGCGAAAAAGCAATAATTCCCCATTCTGCAGATTCGAGCTCGTTCTCCTAATTAAAAAAATTTCCTCCCCTTACTCTAGTCGATACCTACACCATAGAAGCTCGCACTGAAATGATAAAGGAAGAGTGTGCAAAACGGGCTTAAACCGATCACGAATTTACATTTTTATGTGCAGATTCGAGCTCGTGCTCCTCTTCGGACCACTCTTCCTGCCCTCTCTCCTGAAGGGAAGGATCCCGCTCTTCGCTCCGTTCAAGCAGTCCGCGATTTGGATAGCTGTATCTACGGTAGTCCCCCTTGTTGGTGAGTCGCGGTTTTTTTTTGTACTGTGGTTCTCAGAGAGATTAGTTACGACGCCGCATGTTGAATATGAGCTCGTAGTGAATCATCGGTGTGATTTGGAAAAATCTGTTGCTCAACCAATCGGCGATCTGGATAGCTGTATCGACAGTGGTCCCGCTTGTCGGTGAGTGGCGGTAATTGGGGATATCGATTGACCACGCTGATTAGACTATGAATTGGAGCTCTACGAGAAATCAACAGCTATCCCCATGTTGGCGAGTGGCGGTGATTATTTATTTTTGAGAATCGTCGATATCATGCTGATTAGTTGCAACCCAGTCCTGTAGAATATGAGCTCACGGTGAAACATTAGATTGATTTGCTAAAATCTATTGACGAGCCAATCGGCTTTCTGGATAGCGGTATCTACGGTGGGCTTGCTTGTTGGTGAGTTATACGGTAGAGGGAAGTTGTGTCGAGTTACGGTAACTGTGGATGTCGGTCACGGGTGGAGGTATCGTTTTCGCACCATTCAATCAATCGGCGATATGGATAGCTGCGTCGACAGTCATACCACTTGTTGGTGAGTGAGGGGGAGGATATCGACTGATCATTTTGATTTTTTTAAACATGTCCCACAAAGGAATCGGTCCTAACCCCTTCGTGTAGTCTATAAGTTCATGATGAAACATTAGTGTGCTTTGGAAAAATCTATATTCCTGCGATATGGATAGCTGTATCGACAGTGATCCCCCTTGTGGCAGAGGATGAAGCTTCGATATTTTGTTTGAGCAATGCTCCACAGGAAAACCCCTTCGCGTACTTTATGGGCTCACATTGAAACATGAGTTTGACCGAATTGTTCGAGTGAAAATATCGACGGGCCTGATTAATGGGCTTCGGTACCTTTTCGATTGCAGTCCTCTTCCTGAATTTCAGTTCCGCATTTCGGTTACCGATCACTTGAGTACCGTAATCTTCTCCCAATTCCAGTCCTCTTCCTGCCGATCGATTCGCTGTTCTGGCGTCGTCCGTGCTGGCCGGAGCTGGACGTCGTCCGCTTCAACGTCCTGGACAACAGAAGTCATGAGTACGGGGTGAGTTATGAACATGACCTATCGGAGTGAAGGATTACGGTAGTCGTGAGTCACATAGGAAGGGGTGCTCATACCTCCTTGAATCAATTTCCCGTCAATATTGAATGATTATCGCATTAAATCAGCGGCTCGAGACTCGTACTTTATCAAAATATCTGTTGTTGAACTATTTTAGTCTATTTTGAACGTCCTGGATGATAAGTTAGGAATCTGACCCACCGGACGGAAGGTTTACGGCAGTGGTTGATCTGATTGTGAGTCGCACAGCGCTTACGGAGTGAAATTAGAAGTCAATAATGCCTCAAAGTTGTATTGGATTTGGAGCAATCCGACTAATTTCCGGGAATCCATTACAAGTTTCACGTCCATTACAAGACAAGGACCGACTCTCTTCCTTGTGGCGATCGCCTAGAATCGTTAGCCCGAGCTAACTTCTAGTCGATCACCACAGAAGCTCCAACACTCCTCTGGGGGATTACTTAGTGATGATGCAATTGTTGCCTAATGATGACGTAATCATAAACTTGCGAACTAGGCCATTTGTG
>LS511435.1:796814-827468 GCA_900490845.1 Pristionchus japonicus | reverse complement strand
CCCGAGCTAACTTCTAGTCGATCACCACAGAAGCTCCAACACTCCTCTGGGGGATTACTTAGTGATGATGCAATTGTTGCCTAATGATGACGTAATCATAAACTTGCGAACTAGGCCATTTGTGGTGGCTATTTGGCTATTTTTTTTGCTGGAAATCTAATTGGTCCATTACAAGTTTCACGTCCATTACAAGACAAGGGCCGACTTCTTCTTTTGTGGCGATCGCCTAGAATAGTTAGTCCGGGCTAACTTCTAGTCGATCACCACAACAAAGCTCCAACACTCCTCCGGGGTTACCTAGTGGTGATGTAATTGTTGCGTAGTGATGACGTATCATCTATCTAGTCTGCTCCCCTCACATTCGTAACCGTCTCTATGCAGAGCAGCCCTCTGTTCTTGAATAAGGATGCAGCAATCGATATATTCATACTTCTAACACCGTAATCAGGTTACTAAAATCGATATGATTACTGTAATCGATCCATCTCAGACCTCGCCGGTACTCTGGTACTTCTATTCGGCGCTGCCGCGTGCTCTGCTGGCGTCCACTGGTGAGGATAATTTTAATTAGATGAATAATGAGAGCTAATTAGAGGCACTAATTATCTAGCTAGCTAGTTTCCATTCCATACTACATACTTCTAGTTCTGTAAAAGTTATTGGATTCTCACTAGAATTTTGTAGTTGAGTTGGAGTTTTACTCATCGTACTAGCTACCTGATTATATTTGGGGGTTGATGAGACGAGCATTTCTTTTTCAGAAAATATTTTGTAATTGAGCAATTGGAAGTTGATGTTTCACGGATTCTACTAGAATGTCAGATTACATTAGCGAGCCAATGTTATCGACTATGGCCGGCAAAAATTGCAATTTGTACCAATGGAAGTGAGTGTTTCATTTGTTCTACTAGATTTGCGGTTGGCATTGGACTCTGGTTATTACCAGTGGTTAATATCAGTGGCGCAGATCTGCATGATACTAAAAAAATCCCGTATTCCTTTTCTTGATCTCATAGTTTGTCACCTGTTGCAAAATCGATATAAAACTTAACCCTGTTTTGTTTAGCCGCATTTCCCTCGTACGCATTGCTCTTTAGGTTCAATGTAGTATAAGTCAGTACGTCGGCGCTGTGATCTGCCTACTTGATTTCATTCAAAAATCTAGCCAGCTAGAGCGTTTTTCATTATCATCGTTGCAGTATTCATCCCCATCTCGCTCCTCTTCGACTGGCGCCGCATCGTGCCACTGGTCGCGCCCTTCCTCGCATTCGTCGCCCTCTACTCGGCACTGCCGCACAAGGTAGGCACACCACGGAGCGGAGGACTACGGTAGTCAAGAGATATTGATCGAGTGGAGGACGAAAGTTTTTAACAGACCACTCAAATGTTTCACTGTCCGCTCATATCCCAACGTTGGCGCTGACGTTGGTATGAATTCGCCCCCTTGCATCCAATAAGAATAATTATTGAGGGCTTTATTTTTATTGAATCAAAGGTTGTAGATCGATGTCGTAACCCTGAATCCTTTTTCCGTTCAGGAGCTCCGCTTCATTATCTACGTCGTACCGGTGCTAAGCGTGCCCGCGGCCGTGGTCTTCGCGCGATTGTGAGTTTGGGTTACGGTAGTATCGATTTGGGTACGGTATTTAAATATTGATTAATGTTAGCAGCGTAATGACGATTGAAAAGAATGAGATGGATGTTAGAATAATGAAAGCGAGAAAGTAGGTGAATTTTCATGAAAATTCTACAGATAGGAAAGTAGGTGAATTTTCATGAAAATTCTACAGATAGGCTGATGTTTCACGGGGGATATGTATGTTGTGGATTCTCAGTGACAACAATGCTGATGACCGGCCCGGTTCCATTACAATCCTAAAACTCTAACGATGAGGTGAATTCCGTTTTGGATATCCAGAATGGATGACGTTTCACCGGTGCTATGTCTGTTGTGGATTATCACTACCTCTAATACGGTGTGGCCATATCGTACAATTTCATTCCCTATTATTCCACTCTCGGATTAATGTGAGATGCATTATGTCGAATTACGATTTCAATCCCTCTCCGGATGCCCCTTTCTTCCCATGTCTCCTATTCTCCTTTTTGCGTGTTTTCTGGGGCTCCCCTCATTTGTGCGATAGCCTGGGCTCCTTTCTCTCATTCATTGCATTGCTTCCTCCTCTCATTCCGAGAAAACGAGTCTCACCCTTGATTTATTTGATACTATAGTGTGTTCTGGAGCATAATGAGACGATGTGGAAATGGGATCTCTGCGTGGAATGGGTCCTGGAAGGAAGGGATTGCGGTTGAATGATTCCATTCAGTATGAGAACATGTTGAGGGTTCCGATTCTAGGCAAGTTAATGAGCCCGAAGCTATGGGATATCTTGTGTAATGAGCCCGGAAGAAAGAATGGGATGAATGTGTATTTGTTGGTGTAGAGCAATCGAACATTTGATGGATACTAGTGAGGTTGTTTTGTTTGATTGACGAAAAGTATCGGGTAAGGGCTGGGAATGTGTAGGAGTACCTCAGTTATGCTCTTATGATTCCATCTCTAAGCTTGTTGTTGGTTCGGGTTCAGTACAGGCGAGGACAACAGATCAACTGAATCACGAGATTAAAATCCAGATATAGAACCCGTGGGAAATCGTATGAGAATCATCAGAGATATGGACTTGTCCTCTCAATTTCGCATGCTCTCTCGCCCCGTCTGATCGATGAAAGAGCAAGCGGAACAGAGAATAGATCGTACGAGCGATCGGGAGGGTGAAGCCCCTCGGAGAGCTTGGGAATGGTCTGTGGACAGTTAAAGCCTGATTGAGAGGTGGAACTGACGAGGGAATTATTGGGGATGAATAACGATTGAAATTCTCGAGAATTTCATAGAACATTTGCCTGTTGAGTCTGAGTCACGAGAGGGAGATAGAAGGCGAGGAGGGTGAGAAAGTTCGATGGAACAATGATTGCTTTGTTTTCTAAAATAAAATAAATATGTTGCTTGAGCATAGCGCAACCACTTCAAGATGGTGTTCAGTTTCCCTTCACTTTTGTGCCGCTCCGCTTCCATAGAAGTCCAATGAACCTTGGTAGGCCAAAAGTTTCTTCGGGCTCAATTCTCAGTAAAATGAAACAAACATTGGCTACAATTTGTTCGCATGTCAAATTGTAGGCTCTTTTTGCGCGCCGCCAGACTTTGTGTGACTGAAGCGATTCCCCGAAATGACGGGTTACTTTCGTGGGAAAACAACGCGCATTGCGCATGTTAGGTGCATTGTCGAATTTTTGCACCCGGAAACCATAGAGTGGTTATAATATATGCACAGAAGCCCCAAACACGCAAGTATCCAGTAACAAACAGTAGGTAACTGCACAAGAACAGTAACAGTCATTTCCGCGACCGCAGCTGGGCTGTTTGAAAAAAAATACGAACTCTCATTTTGCCACGCTCTGTCATTTTTTGTCTGACAGGCGAGAGAGAACTGCAAAGTGAGAGCTCATGCAATGTTTGCACAACCCAGAGCCACACCACTATCGTACACCTTACCTACCATATCCCAGAACTTCTCTGTTTTTGGCCCTGACTGAGATAGCTATGAATGCGCGCAAGGTGTTGAATGAGAATGATGGAAAAATACTGTGTGAGAACAGCCTGAGCCCAATAATAGAGAAGTGCCAACTATCGTACACCCAACCTACCTCATTGTCAGGTACCTCAACCGGCACAAATCGATCGTCTACCGTATCCTCTCGTGGGGATTCTACGGTCTCATCGCGACCAACCTACTAGCCAATGCGGTGTTCACGCTGGCCAGTGTGAGCAACTACCCGGGCGGAGATGCGTTGAGTTGGCTGCAGGTGAGAGGATTGATCTTTGGACTTTGATCTCTGATCTTTCTTTGTACTTGTAACTGTATTAAGGTCTGAGTTTACTGCAGATATTGGTTACTCTGTACATGTGTCGTTCATCTTTGGACTTTGAAAGACTGTGAGGCAACTGATACAATTAGGTGCAGGTGTGGGGATAGTAATTGATCTTTGGATTGTTTCACACTGCCTCAGATACCACTTGTCTGCCAATAGAAGGAAACTGACTGCAGGTGCGATGTTTGACTTCCTTCCCCCGGGGGTTCTGATTGTCTCTCTCACTAGAAGGTAGAGTGGGCGAGGAGGATTTCCTCCTTTTGATGTCGTTCCATGAAATTCCTCTTTGTTTGCGAAAGAATTAGATTATTCTTGCCTGAAATTAAGTACTGCGGGCAGAACATGTGATTAGATGCACTAGAACTGTACCAATTCACCTGCTGACAATGAGGCTAGCGGCGAAGGGCAACAATGCTCCATGTGACTTGTAGATCCGGTACGTGCACTGTATTGGGTAACTGAAGTGTAGTTTGTAGTTTGATCTTTGATCTTTGATCTCTTCCAGCACTCGCAACGGTACGATAAGGCGCGCCCTCGCTCGGTGCACGTCGATGTCTACGCGGCACAGACGGGCGTGAGCAGATTCTACGAGGGATACCCGGCGTGGGAGTGAGTACTGTAGCTCTTGTTACTGTAGTTGAGTCAGTTATCGATTGGAAAGTACTGCAATCTAGAGGACATTAGCTCATGGTATTTATTTTCTTCACTTCTGCTTCGAAAACTACTGGTGACCACTGGTTTCCACGCCTGTCCTCTTTTGAGCATAGCCTGAAGCTTATTTTCACCATTCGTAATGCACAAAGTTTCAACAAGGAACCATAATCAAATCCCGACAACAATCCTCCCCCTCACAGCCTTGCTCTTGCACAATGGAAGAATGGAGCTGTAGGCTGCTGTGGAAGTGGTGGTGGAAGGAAGCGACCATGATGGGAAGTTACGCAGCCAGTAATAACAACCTAGAGAGAGGAGTGGGGGATGACCATGAGTAAATATGATGCCACCATTCTGTAGTATCTGACTACTGATGCAAGAAGTAAGGCGGTGATTTGACAGAGATCTGTATCAAGCGGCGTAGAGAAACAACTACAGCTCTTCAGGTCGACCGAGACTGAAGGTGGAATAGGTAGTAAAGTGACTAACGAAAACTCCTGACTAGTTATCTATTGATGTCTGGAAAGTAGTGTTATAAAATTGCTCAAATATGATCAGTTATCGATCCAGTGACAACCGTAATATACCGTATCCCTACAGGTACAACAAGACGGAGGGACTGACGTTCGCGGAGCTCAATCGATTCGATTTCCTCATCGTCGGATCTGGCGACGAGCCGCTGAAGGAGCTGATCGAGCGGGACTACCCGGGTCATCGGCCGATGGTCAGTTGGCGATTCACTTGGCTACCGTACCCATAGTTGCCTACAGTAATTCCCAGTTATCGATTCTTACAGATGATGATCCGCGGCTTCGCCAACATGAAGTACCGTACGCCGAAAAGCGTCGGTGAGCTACTCAATAAGCCCCTTCTCTTCCTCCCGACGATTGAAGTGGTGGAAAGGGTGGCGGTTCTCAAGAAGAAGGACTAGTAGGCTACAGTAACCTACAGTACTCCCCCATGACTACAGTATCCTCCCCTTAACTTATTTTGCTCACGTTTGCTAAACCGCCTGAATATCATGCGTCTCTCGCCTCGATTTCGTAGTGAGCGCGTGAGATTTTTCGCTTCGAATTCCGCGAATCCATTTGAGCTTCTTATTCATCTCTTGTTTTGTCTCTCACGGTTCCACTTTTCTTGCTTTGCTGCTTAGCTTTCAGACTTGTGATACACTCACGCATGCCCTTCTTATGTTGTAGATTTCGCACGATAAACTTCGAGGAATTGTGGGATTTGCCCACTCTTCCTGTGTTTGTAAGCCTCTCACGATAAAACGCTTCGATTTCGGGGAATTGACGGGATGTTGAGGAAGTATTTTAGTGTGATCTGTCAGAGTGGGCGCTGAAGTCCTCAAGGGGCTTCACCCGAAACCCAGAATAGGACTTCGCTAAGTCCCAAAGTGTAGCCTGATTCGTGCAAATTTAGAAATGATGCGAGGAAACAGATGGAGATTTCTTCCTAACTCTGTGTTTCATTGCACCTGTCATCATAAGAAAGCGAAAGTTCCGCATAATAACGATAACGACACTCTTCATCGATCAATAATAGTTAGCAGTATACGGTAAGGCGGAGGTTGGATACGGTAGAATCGATTAGCCGAAGATGGCGCCTCGGTAGTCGTTCTTCTGGTAGTTCTCCTTGAGCGACTTGATTCGGTCGTGCAGGGAGCGCTGAGATACGGTGGGTTACTGTAGGTCCAGGATATCGATCGATCCTTACCGTGTTCAGTCGGTTCTGTCGGTATCCCATACCGTAGCCCTGCTGCATCAGGTTGACACCCCTCGCCGGTTCTTCGTACGCAGAGTACTCCTCCATACTCTGACAGGGGTAAAATTAGGGCTGAGCAAGCCATAATCAGGCTCTAGCGTCACACTTCTCAGTAGGACTCGGCTAATTGCAAGGTAGAGTGCCAACTGTCCTTTGACAGTTGGCAAGAGTCTTCCTAAAGTTAGCAAAAGTGCGCATACTAGGGTCCAACTAGTCAAGACAAGTCATATGCAAATGAGTATCCTCAAGCATGATAAAGTGCAACCAACCTGTGCCTGCGAGAGTAGTACAACTCCGAGGAGAAGGACGAGAAGAGTGAGCAGGAATGAGGACTGCATCTGAGAGTGACACGAGAGGAGGACTGAGACTGGAGAGGAGGGAGACTCACAGCCGGAGGGGGCGGAGACTGGAAGGGGCGGGGCACCAGAAACATCCAGTTCCCTCGACGGGTCCGAAAAAGGCACGAGAAGGACATGAATTGAGCAGTGATGAGCAATTTTGAGAATCAGGTGACCATTAGCAGAAGAACAAGTTGCGAAATTGGATTGAATTAAACCTTCCACACCTCTGAATAAGACCTAATGAGCATCACGCGAATAAACTGATCGAGATATTGAACAAGAAGAGTTCATCAAAAGTCGTTCTGTAGTTCAGTTCACATCATCCCATTCCTACACCAGATTCCTCTTGCTTGCGTTGTGTACATCGTTGGTAAAGAAATGTTCCGCTTCCGCATTTATCATCGTCAACATGAGTATCGTGCCAAACTACAACAACGTTCAACTTCAAACGAGAACAGTAACAGTTTTTCATTAGAAAGTGCAAAATGAGGTAAACAACGATTGTAACAAAAGGTCAGTGAAACAACAAATAACAGTTACAAATCAACACTTCACTCGTCATCTTCGGTCTTGGCGGCCTTCTTCTTCTTTTTCTTGGGCTTCTCCTCAACATTCTCTTGTTCCTCCTCGACAACCTCCGACGCACGCTTCTTCTTCTTCTGAAAAAAACAATCATCACCATCACAATTACGCCTCCGACAATAACAGTCCGTTCATAAGCCGTAAAATAGCTTCTATTATTCATTGCGTAAGTTATCTATGTGTGAAAAGAGCAGAGAGATGGCACAAAGCGAGCAATTGCCAATACCTTGGGGGGTTCCTCAGCGACAGCCTCCTCTTCGACGACCGTCTCCTCAGCGGCCTGGAATAAATCGATCAGGAACGCGTAATTAATTATTAACGAATTAAAAAATAAGACAACACAACAAAACACACCTTCTTGGCCTTCTTCGCTGCCTTCTTCTTCTTCTTGAGTACCTTCTCCTTCACTCCCTCGGCTTCCTCCTGTAAATAACAAAGGAATTATGATTCCATCAGCAATTGCGAAGAAAGATTCATTCGTCTTTCTGACAATACGGAATACGAACATGGTTCTTTAGAATAGTAATAGATTGCTAGTTGTTCGTAGAAGAGGAATGAAACCATTAATTCCTCGATTTAAACCCCTATGCCTCAGAGAACCGAATTGTGAGAAATAATTTTAATTTTGAACGAACCTGCGCCTTGTTCATAACATCGAGGTTCTTCTGGGGAACTTGTCCAGTCTCGAAGTACTTCAGTCTCTCTTCGACTTGCTCTCTCAGGTACTCTCCGAAGGTGGGGACGGGAACCTGATGAAATCACAATAATATTTTGAAAGAAGAACTTATATGCGTGAAGTAAAAGCAGAAAATAAGAGCAATGCCAACCTCAGAGAAGCAGTCGATTCTGGATGCAATCGTGCACTTGTTAGCGATGAATCGAGAAATTCTTCCCTTATTCTTGGCGGAAGCTCTTCCAATGAATGAGGAATGGAAGAGAAGTCCGTATTTGGGAGTGTTGGCTGAAATTGAACATTTGCAAGACTGGACTGGTATGCAAAGAGGCCTATGTATACGCGTAGTCAATTAATTAAATGTCAGCTCAATTACTTCAGGGGTAATCATAATGGTCACAACTGTATGGGACGAGCTATTCAATATTGCATGTAAGCTAAACACCGAGAATGTGCCATACATCGATGTTTTAGATACATGCCATAGTCAGCGTGAACGAGACCGTTATCGCAGTATCAATCACTGTCAAGGTCATCTCACTCACTTCTGCTCTTGAGGGCGCGGAAGAGAGCCTTCTCGGCACCGAGGATTTGTACAGTGGACGCCGGGTACTTGGCCAGATTAGTAAGAGATCCAGCGTGAGAGATCAGACGGGCACCAACCTGGAAGAATAACGGTCATACAAATGGAATAGAACTCAAAACGTTGTGCAAAAGGTGTTCTCACCTGCTCTCCGATGAGCGCGCAGAGAGAAGGAGCGCAAGCGCCCATTCTGTCCTTGATGTACTCGTGGAGACGCTGGCGGTACTCGGAGAGAGAAGCGACACGGGTAGCGAATCTGAACGATTTGCCAAATAACAGACACGAACAACAGTAGATAATAAATGGCTAATGAAACAATGATCCAACCTCTCAATGTTCATGAGATCGAGTTCGGAGATGTCCATTCCCATCGAGGTGCGAGCAGTCTCGAGAATCTCAGCGACCTTCTCCTCGTCTTCGACGATCGCCATGAGCTTGGAGCTCATCTCCTCATCTTCGGCAATCTTGTTTCTGCAATTAGCAAACTAAATGTAACGTTCATTTCAACGTGAATTATCAACGTTTGAGCCTAAAAATATCAACATACCTGTCGAGGATGGTGACGGCGCACTTGATGTACTTGTACTGGTCAGGCACGACCTTGAAGAGCTCCGGGTAGTGGTAGGAGTACCTTTAAATATTCAATTAATGAAGCCTTGATAAATGCGACGGAAAGAAAATACGAATATTAACAAATAGCTTACCACTCGCGGATTCTCATTCCGAAGAGGTTGATGTCCTTGTCCAGCATGTCGAGGAGGGCGATAGACTGGATGATCATGTTGTCCACACGATGGACGTCGAACTTTACCTGTAAAAAAATATCATAAAGGATGTTCACACGATAAGTAATTAATTAACGACAACCACAAACCTTGGCACGCGAGTACGAGTGTCCAAGCGAGATCTTGGCCTTGTTGAGAGAGTGGTGGGGAAGCTCACGAGCGAGATGCTCGAAGTGAACGCGAACTCCTGGAAAACAGATGATGAAATACATTTTGAACATATATCTATATCAATTAGTTAAACTACTAATTACTAATTAACAAACCTCTGAGGATCTCGGTGTTCACTCCGCCGAAGACGGGTTTGATAATGCTGACCTGCTCCTGCAGGGATCCAGACAGACGAGAGTCGGAGATTCCGACGACAATCTGAGTGAGCATGTTGCGAGTGTAAATTAAATAAATAAAGTGTGATAATTATACTGAGTGAGCAAGTAAACCAACCTTCTTCTTCTTGGGAAGGTTGGCCTCGAGGAAGTTGACAAGATCGGAGTGAGCGATACCTGAACGAGCGATTTAAGAGCGGAAATGGATTAATAAAAACAAATTTGTATTCAAATATTAATAGTTCGCACCCTCAGAGATGGCGTTGCAGTTCTCGAGGGCGTTCTCGGTGTTCCTGAAGGGCTCGAAAGCGTGCATCTTGACGATTCCGCAGAACTTCTGCACATTGGAGATGGCAGTCTCGACCTGCAACGCAAATATTCAATTTCAAGTCTGATAAAGTGATTGATTATCGCACGCGTTGCTTGCTTGCAACTGAGACAAGTTTGGAAATATAACTGATCTTGTTCAACTTTCAAACGCGCATCTAGTCGGGAAAGGGAGCCAGCGTTTCGCATTTTATAAAAGCGTTTCATTTAAGTATAGGTGATTGAAACGATGCGCAATCATATTAACCAACAATATAATAGACGAAAAGACCAACCTCAGAGGCGATGAGAGCTGCATCTTCGAACTCCTTGATCTTGAGCAGAGCGTATCCGACTGCATGCTCGTAGAGCACGAAATCGGGAACTTCCGACATGTTCCCGTCCAAGTATGAGACGCTCCTGGAACAGGTAACGATGGTGACTCATAACAAAACAATTAGAACGCCAAAACAAAGACAAAAATCGATAAAGAAGTTCAAAAACTTCAAAGTACGAAAAAAGGCAAATTGGCTTGCACCGCGCATCATTTTTATACCGTACTCAATCTTTCCGCGTGAAGTCCTCAAACTCAGCGCGAATTTTAAATTTTATGAGAGTACTGTAAGTCTCTAATTTTATTCTCCCTAAATTATATTTATTTGTTTCTTTATTTTAATTTTATTAAATTACAGTTTAAAATTTAAATATTGCAATCATCACATTGAATTAGGCTAAATTTAGATAGTCTCGTATGGAAACTCATTTTTTTAGCATATTTCGTAAGTTTTCAAACGAAAATTTGTGTTTCCTTGTTTTCACTGGGCGCAATCACTTAAAGAAGAAACACGAGCTGTTACTGTACTAGCTAATCCGTAATCCGTGGATGCTCATGAACCCGAAAGGACTCCTGATTAGGTCAGGTTTCACCTCGGGATTACCGACTGACCTTTCCTGACCGGTTACTGTATTTTATCGGGCCCTACCGTATCCAAACGACTCACAGAACTAATCAAGGCTATCAAATTTCGAGATTGCAAACTGACCCCAATACTGTATTTGATTCTATCAGTCAAATATCCGGTAATGGATGTGATTGTGTTTGTTCCTGGTGATGAGTAAGACTCGTCGGTCAGACAGGTTGAGAGACAGGGTCAAAAGGAGAGATCAGTGCACTGCTCATCATGTATCACTAGCCGGATCAGCCTAGACAAACACACGAGGTCTCCCTCACTGGTTACACTGTCGTTTATTGTTCTGCATACGATGCGCATGTCAATCACTGCTGCCTGTGAGAACTTCAATCACTAACTTTCACACTGATTAGTGCTTGACTGTTCTGATAAAATAATGCATTTTTTACATCAATAGTACCCCTATACGTCATTACATAATTTCAGCTTTCAAAGATATGAAAAGACTGTGAAACTCATCGGAATAGTTCCCTCTCAAGATCTAAATTTGGATAATGTTCTCGTCTCGGAGTGCGGTCAGCTTGACGGTAGTCTAATGCCCAACTTCTTCACCACTACCGCATTTCGATACCGTATCTCCGATTACAGTACCCCAATCAATTTCAGCAACAGTACCCTTCAACCGTTTTCCCATCAATAAACTTCTCCTTTGTCCTCCCCACCGGAAGTGCCCTATTTGTGTGTGTTTCAGTCGGCAAGTACATAAAGAAACGGGTGGTGGCAAATCCCGTAACGAGTTGCCGACTTTGAGAGGGAGGAGCTTAGCACTGGGACAAATAATGAAGACCCGAGACTTGTCTGGGAACCAAAACAAGCGACTAGTCATTCGAGATTCGATAAAAGCATTTAATCGATAATCATCAAGTTTTCTACCGTAACCCATTGCTGAATTCTGGTCCTGCTTTATCACGGACAAGTTTTCAGACCTAAGCAAAAAAAAAATAGAAATCGAGGTAATCAATATTCACCCGGTGATCTACTGATCATACCGTAAACTTCAAAATTCCCGATCACCAACTGACTGCAACTGACCCCAATACATGCGGATCTCATCTATCCCTTCGCAAACATGCAAGCGATCTGTCAGGAAGACTCTACTTGGACAGATTACTGACCTACCGTATCATACCGTATTCCATCGCGGTCGATCAGTCGATCTTTCCCACAATCAGTTTGTCCTCATCAACCTTCGCAGTTTTTGGGGCGGAGCAAGGGATAATCGGTCTCTCTGCATTCCACTGTTTCTACGGTCAGAAAGGACTAGAGAGTGTGCAAACATGAGAGAGTCATTCCTCTGCTTCAGAGGGAGGAGGCGAGCTGGGGCTTAGCCCCGCAGTCAGTCTCTACCGATACGGTCCATCACCCGAGACGGGGATGATCTCCAACTGGTGCCCGTTGCCTGTCGAGTCCTTCTTCCACCCAGGATACCATGCGCAGGTACCGTAACCTACCGTATTTCAACCTAATTACCGTAGGCAAAGACGATTGTAGGAGACTACTCAGATGAGTTTCATTAATTGTTCATGATCTCGAAAGCCGGAATTATGTGATATTGTGATGTTAGCCTGGCGCAAACTAAGATGTATTAGAAACCATGCACAGATACTGTTGCCGACCATAACTAGGGCTTCATGAAGGAATACCCTGCCCCTCCAATCAATATCATATTCAGCTACCGTACCCCTCTCCCTCTGCTTCCTCCGATTCCCGCGGGGAAGTGAATCAGATGGGCGGGTACTTCGTCAATGGACGACCACTGCCACTGCACATGCGAATGACCATCGTGGAGATGTTCAAGGTACGATTATCGATTATTCCCGAACATCGAGATACTTTATGCAGTGGAGAGGCTTCCTTCAGAGTGCAAAGCCCTGAAAGATGCAACCTTTTTGAAACAAAGAATGCGATATGTTTCATCGCTTTATTATTTACACGCAAGCTGGTATTCGCAGATTCGTATGGGTCTCCTGTTGAAAAAAAACAAAACCAATCCAACAACAGTGCAGCATACCGTACCCCACCTGCGCTTCATACTGTGTCCCTTCATTGACCCACCATCACCGTTCTCCTTCCAGAAAGGTCTTCGTCCCTGCGAAATCTCCCGTCAGCTCAAGGTCTCGCACGGCTGCGTCTCGAAGATTCTCTCCAGGTACCGTACACTACCGTAGTCCTACCGTGATCCTATCGTAAGCCTACCTCTAACCAACCGTAAGACTACGTAACCCTACCGTAGTCTACCGTACCCCTATCGTATCTCACTCCAATCTTCCGCATTCCAGGTACAATGAGAGTGGCTCCGTCCATCCAGGAACTGTTGGAGGCAGCAAACCGCGAGTGACTACTCCTCAGGTACGATAATCTAGAGTTACCTTCAGTAAGATTGCTTACCGTACTCTATTATCGATTTTCAGGTTGTTGCGTACATCCGAACACTCAAATCCCGGGAACCAGGTCTCTTCGCATGGGAGATTCGAGAGCGATTGGAGTCGTCAGGTATTGTTTTGTTTTCTTCAATAATGAAAATATTTGTTTTCTACAACAAATCGTCCCAAGATCAGCGTTGAGCTACTCATTCCTTTTCGAGACTCGAGTGAAACCTATCACAAAGCTCAACAATGCTCTCGAGCCTTGAGCACGAACAAATAGTCGCATCAATCTTATTTTAATTAGCCAAACTACTTTTCTAATGGCTAATTTCAGGCCTCTGCGATAAAGTCTCTCTTCCGTCCGTCTCCTCTATCTCTCGGATTCTGAGGAACAAGATAAGCGCTCAGTCCGAACCTCTACAGTACCCGCCCCTACCGTACCCCAAGGAGTTACCGTATCCAAAGCCTGACGAATCGATGTTCCTACCCTACCCTCCTGTTCCTTCCAATCTTCCGCCCGGGATGTGTTTTCCTATGGAGGCCTGGGACTTTTCCTGTCCAGCGAATGTGCAATTATCGTGATTGAACTTGTATTGCATGTACAAAGAAGTATGATAAAGTATCAACTCAAGTTCTTGACTAAAAATCGTTTCCGTCATCCCTTCTCTCGGTAGTCTGTTCGCGTCCCTTTTCCATTGTTCGCCTGTGGTAGCTCACGTCTCTTCCTTTATGTAGCCCCTCTCACTTTTGCAAACCACGGAGTGTCGTGGCGGGCACTTGTGAGCCAGCTTCTAGGCCGTAGATTATGGTGGAGAGAGTGAGGGAGGGATTCCTGGTCGGAATTCGGTCTACGACGACCGGGCGTCCGTGCCAAGCGATGCGTCACCAGTGTTTCGAGCTCGGAAGGGCTCTTATCCCGGGTGGTTAAGGACAACCGTACGGCTCAGGCCCGAAAGGGAGCAGGCAAAAGGTTGCGCGCGTTGACAGTGGCCGGATAGCGTCTGCGAGTAGATCGACCTGACCAGCCCTTCCGATACCTCTCGACCCATAATCGCATTTTGCTTTTTCGTGTTCAAGTGACAAGACAAAACATAGCTTGCTGTTCTTTTGCTTCTTTTATTGAATAGCGCATTCAGAAAATAACGTTGCTCTGGTTGTGCTCTTTTGACGGAGTCAAAGCAGAACTCAGTTAATGGGCTCAATGAAATCGCGAAACGGCTTCAGATGGATCATAACACCCTCGCTTTAAAAGGAAATTTCTCTCGAGGAAAACACTTCTCCGACATCAACATGAAACTCCTTCTCCTCCTTGCTGCCTTTGCCACAGTTGCTGTGCTATCAGCGGTGAGTCTCTCAAGTCGTATTCGTCAAACCGATTTTCGGTAGAAAACAACAAATATTGTAGGAAACCATGTATTGATTGCAGCCCACATCTGCACCGCAAACCGGCGAGACAAAGAAGACCAAAGCCGGTCTTAAGGAGCGATTCGAATGTATATTATTATTGATTCATCTTAGGGATCGAAGACTAAAGATCAAAGATCAATCCTCAATTTCAGCGATCCGAGTCTTGCACGGAGACTTGAAAATTACTCGTGTCGCCAAGTTGTCTGAGGGTGGGTGAATTAGCATCTCCTTCTCCTATTTGCAAGCCGCTCTGCCCTTCAAGAGATTTGATTTTTCCTTTTATTTATTCGAAACGGCAACTACATTCAATCAATCACCAAACATCCTTTCACTCTAGAAGCACAGCTGAAACTTAACCAAAATATTACACACGTTTCAGAATCCAAATCGATTCTTGCTCGAATGGAGGCTGTCCATGCAAAGAATCCGAAACCAGATGAGCGAAAGAGACTGGTAAATTCTTTTTTGAATCACATTCTCCCTTCAACCATCGACTGATCTTCTAAGACTATAGTTCTGATTTCAATCTGTGCAGGGTTGGACAGAGAAACAAAATTGAGAAATTATAAAATTAATCAATAATTCCTGAAAAAAATCAATATTTCCTCTAGATGGACGCTATCCTAGCTACGGCCTCCGATGCGGTCTATGTGGAGATGAATGTGAAGAAGTCGTGAATCGATCAGCTTATTACCTGAACGAGATAAACATGTGGCTATCACATCTTGTGCTTATTTCACTGATAAAGCATGCCATCATCCCCGTTTTCCGTGATTCGATCAGTTGATTCCTTGAAGCGAACCAGATAAGCAGCTTTGCCACATCTTCCACTTATTTCACAGTACTAATAATTTTTCGCAGTTCACAATTTTTCAAAAGTTGAGGCGAAAGAATGTGTTTATGCTGAATCTTTGGTGCTTTTGGCAAGCGGCTGTTCTGAGTGGCGGAAATCAATAACAATAACAACGAATACCGGAGATCGAGAATATGCAAATCTTGCAGCTATGAGATCAATGATGTAATACAAAAATCGATAATCAATGGCGACAAACAATAACTCTGCGACTCAATACTGTAGAGATCTAGCAGAACTTTGGCGAAATTCAAACAATACTCTGGCATTAGCATGTTACAAAAACGGCACGGGACGGTACAATGGGGCCAGACCGAAAAGTGAGCGGTCAGAGATCAAAGATCAAAGACCGAGTTTGGAAAATATGAAGGACGCTTCTGAATCCGTCGTTGACGCTAGAGACAGTGTCGATCCATTGAAGGAGGAGCGCGAGGAGGCGAGAGAAGAGGAGGACGATGCAAATGCGGATGTCGAAGGGAAGGAGCGGAATTTCGAGAAGGGCGTCGAGGGGAGTGATGACGTCATGTGTTTCTGAAATTTCGGGTATGTTTCATGGTTTGTCTAAGTTCATTGATGCGTTTTCTCAATAGTTTGTTGTCTGTGAAGTGCAGAAAAAAAAATTATAGAAACCAGTCGCTTGACATTCTCTACTCCCCCTTGTAACTAAGCGCTCCAGACAATCAATACAGCGCGAGACTGTAAATAAGGGAAGGGAGTGCCAGAGGGGGTGATTGCAGGTAATTTAGTGCTACTGACTGCTTTTCACACCTAATGAATTCTACACCCTCCTTGATTCGAGTGATCTCTCGACCTTTCCCTGACCCTTGAGACCTGCCCTAATCCTCATTCTCTCACATGATTATTAGCGTGCCAGACAATCGATATAGCGTGAATGTGGTCTGTCTAGGACAGAGTTATTCTACAGGGTTTATTGCACAGAAAATCGCACTAATTTACAAGGACTAGTAGAAATTCAAGGTATTTTAATCAAGCCATTGATTGGAGCCTCGGAAAGTAGAATCACCTAGCCTGAACCTACTGAACCTTCAAACCTCGAATTGATTCCAATGATAAATACTGAACTAATGATGATCCTATGATTCGAGCTCAATGTTCTACAAATCCCTTGCAGTTCCCACAGCAAAATCTGAATAAAATAACGTAACCAACCCCCTCCCTCCCTGGCAGGAATTTGTAACGCTTCTAATAATAATACTCCTACATTTGACGCATTAAACTAAATTCAATCAAACCAAAGTTGAAACCACCAACCTTCTCATCCTTCCCGATCCATTCCAATGGAGGCATCGGCAGCACTCTCGGCGACGGCGAATGGCTGAAGTTGGGAGTGCCAATGGACAGGGGCGACTCATCACCGAGGGACTTGGAATACCGGGAGAACCGAGGACGGGCCGGGGTCTGAGGATGGAAGGATTACGGTAAGGATACGGTAACGATTATCACTAACTGAAGCAAAATGGTTGGTAATCACAAGAATGGCCAAAAGGAGGGAACCAGGCCAATCTTCATACTGGGTGCTCTAGGGCACAAGGTCGGATGTGAACATTCAGATGATAACCTACTGGATGAGCACCTAATGAGGGCGAGAGAACAACTGCTATGCAATAGACGGAATATGCGAATGGTTCTCATCCAGTAGGTTCTCATCCGAATGTTCTCATCCGACCTAGTGCCTGCCCTAAAGAATCTCGAAAGAAGCAAATTTTCAGCTCCACTTTTTCAGTTTTCATCAGTAACTCACGGTGGGTGGTGCGCTGGAGGTCGAGTCGGTTCGATATCTCGGAAGGGCAACCCGGGGCTTGTCCGAACTAGTGGAGGCGGCACGGTGACGGCAGGCAGACATACTAGTCAGTGAAGTATTCGTGGATACGAATGAGGATAGGATAGGACTGATTGGCTTATAACGCTGAGACTGGGTGTATCCGTAAACTGATTGAGACCGTAAATGAGTGGTGATCTCCGATCTCGAGAATGAGAGAGACTGAGTCAGACGGGGCGTGCCCTATTTCTCTGCGATCTCTCGAGCGTCCGATCTCTCACCCACGCTGACCTCTGGGTCCGCTCGGACCCGAGTGAGATCACGATTACCCTCCGGCTGGGGGCAAAGTCCACCCTTGGTGCCAGATTTTCGTATCCGCTGTGAACCGATGGATACTGACTTGCCTTGCGGCGGAAAGGGTACAAAGTACGAGCGAGCGCTAAAAAGGAATTTTTGTCTGACCCTCTCTAATTGTCATGCTCTTTAGTGCTGTCTGACTGTGCAACTGACTCTTCTGTAGTTTGTTTCAATTGTCTGGGAACGGAAGTTTTCACAGGTTTCCTGATTTACCTGCAGGCAAAAAAATGAATGAAAAGGAAAGTGCAATCGACTATTGGAGTTTCTGACCAATTGTGAAGTTTTTCAAGGACTTGTTGATTAGTTTGAAACACTTGAGAAAGAACTTAAGTTTACGTTTTACAGTTTCTGGTTTAGTTTATTTCAAATTTGTGATCATTAAATAGGCAGAAACCGAATCTTATTTGCCTTTACTCCACGCTAGTCACTACATAGACTCGTCTTCTCTCGACCACTGATCAGATTGTGTTTTGCTCAGAGAATGAGGAAGTAAATTAGGAATGGAAACTCTCCTTCGTTTCATCAAAATTTGAGACAGATCAATTACCACACGCTCACCGCACATCACTCGTTCGCATCAGCGAATCAGTGGTCACTTCAAGCATTATGCATTCACTCTCGAAGGTGGGAGAAACGTAGGCGTATATTGAGCTCATCATATAAGCTGCCGGACAATCCAATTATCATTGCAAAATTGCATCCAGAAATGAGCACTTTTGGTTGAAAATCGTCCAACTGATCATCTCTTCATTCCTCCAGATCAAACACCGATATTGTTTCTCCAAATCAAATGCCGCTCTACGCATCATTCACTTAGTCACTGCCATCCTCTGCTGTTTACTCCCTGTAACAACTCCGAAAACACGTGTTGTTATTGTTTTTGTTATTCGGCTTTCAAGGTGATTGATCGATTTAGCGCTAGCCCACTCAGCCATGGCGCTCACTATTCCAGAAATTGACTAGACACTCTTGACATTAGGAAGCAAAATATCGCTCAAAGTCTTGTAGTGAATTGTGTCTCTGCATTTTGACCCGGCCCTTAGGACAGGACAAAGACGAAATGTGTCGAAAGTCTCGTCCGCCCATGTTTCTTCCCTGTCTCTGTTCAATTACTCCTCTTGTTGCTCGCTAGAATAGACGTGTATTGTTCATCTTGCACTATAAAATAAAAACACTCCATTCAAAAATGTTTTTCTGATTTCTCTCCAGCCCTTTTTTGTATAGACGGGAAGGGCTCTTGAGACAGGGCGGGATAGAAAGAATGGAACAACAAATGTTTTCCCGAGTTTCATCAGCACTCTTTGAATTGACTGGCGGGGGTGGTGTCGCAAGTTTAATCCACTTATGTAAAAAACAGGCGAACTGCACTAGGGTCAGGGCACAAGGAGGGAGGGGAAGGTGTGGAAAGTCTCTTCCGCCCTCCTATCTCTTTACTTCTTTTCCGTGCGCCTGAGAACAGGTTGTATCTGAATAGATAGACTCGCGAATCTACTGAAAGTGAGAGTTATGTTTCATCGAATCAGTGATAGTTCTTTGATATGTTCTTCCTCATTCTCGACTATGTTTCACGTTGAGCATAAGTTCTGAGCAACGCATGCACATCAATTCCGTTTTCTTCCCGTGCAAAAATTATTCGATGATCCAAAATACGCTCTAAACCATTGCTGACTCGCAAATTTTGTTCACCAAACTGTCATTTTATCGTTTACCTCTCACTGTTTCTATCACGCTTTGCATTGTTCTTCTGAACTCTCCCCTTTTCTAACAATCATCAAACCATGAATAAATCGAAAACCGATCAAGAACATATCACGCTTTCAAGCCTCTTTGCTCTTGAAACTTTATATTTTGGTCTCTTCCCGTCTCAATATGAATCTCTTTGTCCGCCCCATGTGAACTGTCTATGGCTACCTCTACCCACTCTCGCCCCTCCACTCTTCTGCCCCACTTACCAAGTTCCCTCTCCCCTCTCGCAAGCATACCTCTCAATAACTCTAGCCAGTAATCGATAGGTTTCGGCTCCCTTCGAATTACCCAATCTCTAGTCACTCTAGTCGAAGAGAGATCATGGTATTCAAGGAGACGGCTCACTAATTACCGATAATTACCAGTAATCGATAGGGCGCGCGGTAATGCGGAGCCCCGAGTGGAAACCCGTAATGATTCCCTCCACACGTCACTGCCCCTGACCGGGCACTTCATGTAGTATTGTTTCTCTCTTGCTCTCTCTCTCGCTCTTTTCGCCATTCCATGCTTTTTAACCTTGAAATATGCAAAAGAGCCGCTCGAACAGAGTGAGCAAACCTTGAGCGATTTTTCGAGCCAAGTGCTAGGGTTCACCCCTTTTTGTTCTGTCCTGTCTCCTAGTTGGTTCTCGCCTATTTATTGTGCTGTCTCCTATTAGTATGGTTACAGTGCATAATCCGCCTATTCTTTCCAAGTAAAGCTGAAAGTGAACGTCTACTTTTTGAATGTGGAAATCGCACTGACCATACCTTCAAAAATCGCATCGAAATTACGCCGAATGCGATTTACCCAAAAGTTCGTCGGATTTGGGCTATTCTCCGCTGTAAAATCCGCACTTTTCATGCACAAATCGCCCTTGGATTATTGGCTGTATCAATTCCGCCGTCGCCTGTACTAGTAGTCCATCGTACTTGGATGCACACGCTTCCCGCCCCCGAAAGTTCTCCGTCTCTTCATTTCGCACGCTATCTAGTCGCTTTGATCGCCCAGAGATTGCACGAGGCTGCATTTCCACTCGATTTCCTCGCCCAAATCGCCCGAAACTACCTCGTCTTCCCATATTTAACCTCGTCCTCCCTCAGTTGCTGCATGCTCGATGCAGTCACTCTTCCCCTACCAACCACAGCAGTACCGACCGACCGCAACCTGGGATCGGTACTATCCCGCGGACCCGGCCGCGTTCGCCCATAGTGAGTTATTTTCTAGTTTTTAGAAATATTGGGAGACTGGATTTTATTGTGGCTGATTCTCGATAGAAACTTTGCATTGCTCCTGAAGCTCATCCAATAACTCTTTTGAATTTTTGCCTACTTATTTTTCTGATCAGACTACAGTCCTGGTTGTTTCCCTAGTGAAAACAATCCGTCCCGGCCGGTCGGGGACGGTCCCAGGCGGTCCTAAGCGATTGCGTTGCTCGAGGAGTGAAATTTAGGAGAAAACCAAGTAACGGCGAGGAGCTCGTTGGTTGCACTATCGATTTCACACGACAGAATATTTATTAAAAAATTATATTGTTAGGAAATTGGCTTTAAAGTGGGGGCAATTTTGGGTAAAAAACGAAAAAAAAGAATTAAACGGATTACGGTAGTAAAAAAGTTCAACCTGTTTTAAACTTTATCACTCAAAGTGCACACAGTTATCCTTCAATTTCCTGATTATAGAATTTTTTAATAAATATACTGTCGTGTGAAATCGATAGTGCAACCCACGAGCTCCTCGCCGTTACTTGGTTTTCTCCTAAATTTCACTCCTCGAGCAACGCAATCGCTTAGGACCGCCTGGGACCGTCCCCGACCGGCCGGGACGGATTGTTTTTACTAGGGAAACAACCAGGACTGTACCAGAGAGAAGATATTGCCGCTATCTTTTCACAAGCATCTTCATCGCACTTCTGAAACTCATCCAATCAATCCATCCTGAAACCGCTCATACTCCCTAGAATCATTGAATAATTCCATTCGCAAATTTTATTCAACCATCCTAGGAGTAATACAGTTAGTCTTTGATACCCAGCCAGATCGCCACCCAAATTTGAGCACGCGCAATCGATGAGGCGAATTATTTGTTGTTGACAACATCTCCTTTCTTCTTCTCTTTCTTCTTCCGTCTTTAGGAGGATGGCAGTGCTCTCCTACATTCCCTTGTTCTATCTCATTTCTGAGCCAAGAGTGACAGGGTAGAAAGTTTAGAGCCGAGTAATTCCCCATCCCACCCATTTCCTTTCTCTTCCCTATTGTCATTCATGTTCGATTCAGAAGACCCGGAATCGCCCTCGGTCAGTAGCGGACTGGCGGCTGGGATCACCATAGCCATTTTCTTCCTGGTCTTCATCTTCACGTTTGGATGCAGGTGAGAGATCAAAGATCAACATTACTCTCTGTCCACGAATGCAGGAGCTCCCAAAGATCAACGTTCAACCGTGACAATCGGGCACCTTGTTGTTGTTCACTGTTTCCCAGTAAAGTTATGGGTCATTAGATAGTTCCTTCCGTTCTCTGAGGGGATAAAACCAGAGTAGGTCACGAAATGACCGTCTAAGTGAGGGTAATCATCGCTACTGGGAAGGAAAACCGTTGTTCTCTCTATCGTTCTCTGATCAACAAAGTAACGTACTTTTAAATTTCTGTCGTTTCTGGAAAGTGTTCGGTGAGAAAACCATCACGATTCCCTGATCTACTAGAAATAGGTATCTTTCAAGAGGATGATAAAATGATCCGGAAGTTATCTACTGCTTGGTCTCGGTGACTAACAAATCCGAAAATTCCCCCCGAGAAAGATCAGCCAAGTTCCAATCGCCCGGGATGAAAGTAAGAGGGCGAGATAATGTGCGGAAATGAGAGAGTCGCCCAAAAAATGAGCAAATCCATTGCAGAATCTACTCAGAGTACGTGGACAGGGGCGGGCACGGGTCGGGCAGTAGTAGGAGTAGTGGTAAGGCATTAAAAACAATAAATATAATTTTTATTCTGCCAAAATTGGTCAATTGCTAACGAAAAAATCCGTTTTTCCTTCATTCTTCGTACTCTGATCTGATCAGCTATGAAGTTATTTCTTGAGACGCGAGTGATACTTCTAATAAAAATACAGTTTCGTAACGATGTGACTAGCAGTTTCTTTTTATCTACTCTAAGATCAGTTACTGACCGATACTTTCGCTTTCAAACCTCACCTCGATCTACTCTGGGTCAGTTGAGACGAGATAGTGTGCGAAACAGAGAGACGGCGATTGGTTTACTTGATGCTTTGGGCAGTTTCAACCTTGCGAAATCGAATAGGGAGAGAGACCAGGGAAAGAGTATCGTTGCAAAACTTTCTCACGTGCTTGGGAACTCGATAGGGTTTGGACGAGAAGCGCGCTAGAAGATTCAATAGGAGGAGGCGAAGGTCAAACTATCATTTGCTTTAAGCTCTTTTTCGTCTGTTCTGAAAGGTGAAACTTTCTGGTCACTAGAATCTCTGGAAAGTTCAAATGCAAGAACGTAAATGCAAACATCTCAATGAATGATCCATTTCAGAACCAGTAATAACGGAATCGATGGCCTCCGATTTCTGGATATGCGGAGTGCCGAGCAAACCTCCGCCGCCTTACGAGGTAAGCTTACGTTTCTAAATCTGTTGGATGAAATTCTAGGGGCGTGTATTTCATACGTTTCATGTTTACTGTAAAATGCTGTGAACGTTTTCAGAGCAATTGTTCTCTTTCTTTATTTTCTAGAACTATCAACATTATTTCCATCGAGTTCTTTCCAGGTCGCCATTCTCATGCCGACCACCCTCTACGCCCTTCCTCCTTCCTTCGCTGCCTCCACTGCCGAAGCAGAGAGCTGCGAGCGATCCGCCTGAGCCGCTTGAGTTGATCCGCTTGAGAGGCGCGTAATCCGCGACCGGGCGCGTGATCCGACCTCGTAAGCTGCTACCTTCCTGTGAAACGAAAGGGAGATGCAACTGGGGATTCTTCTATGGTTGAAATCGAAGAAGCTCTGGGATAGTAACGAAGTGACGTACTCCCCTACCGAGTACGCCTTTTGACGTTTCACCTCTTGATCAACCATGCTCGCTCAAGAGTGATGTTCAGTTCCTGACCTCTTCCACCTGACAATTTAATTGCCATTTCTTGGCGGTAAACACGGGTTCTCCGTCCGGATTTTAGGCGCATTTTGACATAGATTCCCTTTTCTATACTTGTAGTAGACCCAATTCCATCACACTTAGGGACCTTTTCTTGATCTCAGTTGTCGATAGTCCTCCACTAATACCGTACTTGTAATTGTCTGTTGTACATACATATGTGAATCACCGGTATCCCTGTCCCCTTTCCAGTTGCCTTTCACCGATCTCGCTCTCTTCATTCCGCATAGTCACTCGCTGATAGGCGAGATAGTGCATCGAATGAAGAGAGTCTGCTCCTGTAACTCGGGTTGTCCCCCATGTTCTCCCCCGTTGTTGATTGTCTTAGTCACTCTTTGTAATTGCTGACGAGTAAACACAATTGTTTCTGATATTTTGAGTGTTTCACTAAAACAACAGGGAGTACATGGAGTGATGAAAGAATCACGTAAAATGAGTGACAGAACAGCGATTAGTTTCGAAAACATAAAGCTGACAGACGCAACGATTACTATACACCCAAAGCTCAGAAAACCATTGGAAGGCATCATGTAAAGCTGTATTAACGATAATTCAAATGCAGAACCGCAAGAATCATTTATCATTCAGCAATCCTTGTTTCCCACCGAGCACGGCGTATACTCACAGATGTACGGGAAACCAAGCTGGCAGTTGCCGGCGCCCCTGAAATCAGCAATGATCAAACCACTTAGCTTCGCTTCTTCGAAAAAAAAACTCGTGAGAAGTCTACTGGTGCGTTCCTATCACACGTAAAAGCTAGGTAAATTTGCATAGCGTGAGAGCAGAAATCTCTCCTATCGGCATTGAAAGACAAAGGAAAACCAATTGACTTCTGGTTTCTACTCACCAAGCCAGACTGGACGAAGTTGTGTCAACGTACGCGCACTTGGCCACTGCCGCACTGCTGGGTTCGTTGGTGTCCCAGTTCGTGTAGGGGTCTGTGGACTAAAATATCGGGCCGTTACTTCAATTCGCTACATAGATGCCGCGCCAACGTAGCGAAACCAGTTCGAATGATCGCAAGGAAAGTAATTCAAGAAACAGACCTGATCCTCCCACTTCCACACTCCGTCATCCGACTTCGTGTACCCGATCCAGAAGTAGTCCGACTTGGACGAGATTTTGGTCATCACTGGAATATTCACATTTCGAATCATCCGAAATTTTGCGAATTTCACTTGTTCCCTCCAGCATCGGCATTCAAATGCTTCAACTGCACGCGCTCACGCCCCTTCAGGAATCGTCCCCTTTTCCTCATCTTGCCTCTTATGTTTTTCAGCAAAACCATTTCGAAGACACTGTGCAAAACCCCAAAATTTTAACGGAATGTTCCGAAACACAGAGGGTTAAGTTTCAGATGTTCAAATGTTGACAACTCACGCCCTCTCAGGAACTGTCCCTTCTCCTCATCATGGTCCACTGCGACGATTCCTCCATCCAACGAGCATGTATTCTGCGCCTTGTTGAATGGGACGCCGGCGATAGAGGGGTGATAGCAGCCACCTGAGGATTAGAATTAGGGCTGTCGGGATGAAGAAAAGAGGGAAAATGCTGAGGTGAAGCCCCTTTTCTCTCCACGATGAACGATTCTTCATGAAAATAAGAATGAAATGAAATTGAGAAGTCTGATAAGAAGCTGGTAGACATCGTTGAAAAAACTTAGAAGTCTCAAAAAATAAGATTGAGCTCACCAGCGGCCTTGACCATTGGATCCGACCCGCCGTACGTGTCCTTGTCGCCATGGCAGAAGCAGTTTGCTGAATGAATTAAATATTTAACTTAATTATCCTAATTATGCTAATTAGGGAGCCTACCCTTGCAAAATGCTTGCAGTCCCTGCATGTAGTTGCTGTTGACGAAGTAGTAGCCTTCCGAAGCCATGCTCTTCAATCCGGGCAACTCCACCTCTCCTTCTTCCAGGAAATCTGCAATGAAGTAGGGATTTTTGAAGTAGGGATTTCATTCTTGTCGTCGTTTTTTTGACAAATATAAGGCGACAAGAAAAATTTCTAATATTCATTCACAGTAATTTTCATTATCGTCATTAATGCATTATCGTTTTTTCAAACTTTTCTAAAAAATCTGATCTTTTGAATCTGAGAGCTAACCATTGACGATGATGACTCCATTCGAGGTCTTGAACTGGCTGAGAGCGTTCAGATTTCCGTCGCTGAAAAAGTGAATTTCGAAAACCAAAAATCAATTCGATCAAAACAAAACTCACGGATCGGATCCAGTCATGTAGAAGACCACATGGCGGGTGTCATTTCTGTTAGGTCGACTCTTCAGTCCGTCATTGAACATGTTCAGAGCAGCTTGGAAGGCGCTAAATGCTTCCCAATTCTATAACGGATGCTGGAAGAAATCCCTCGTTTTCAATAAAAAAAGTACAGGAAACAATCAATTCTCACTCCTTATCTCGAATTTCGCTACGAATTGTCGGACATAACATCGGGAAAAAAGTAATTCTCACTCCTCAATATTGATCGAGGTGACGCCCTTCTTGACAGAAACCGTCCCTTGAATTTTGTCGGCCTTTGTCATGTTGAGGTTGTAGAGAACCTGTAATAATGATGATCAACAGAATACTCTATTTCAGTAAAAGCTTCGCTAATACTTTCTCTAAAATCTCAAAGCGTTCACAGACGATTGTAGAACATTTCAGGTGTTTCGATTGAGAAGGTTCCAGAAAACCCCCCGAACAAGATAGATTTTTTTCAGGGAACGCAGGGCTTGCGGGACTCATCTGGTTTCAACATACCTCAACAGTGTCAGCCGACTCGTGTGTACAACGGAGACATCGCAAATAGCAAATTACACTAACACTAATATTTTCCGTGATTTCAGTACCTCGAAAAAAATGGCCAATATTGAACAAGAACAGACCTCAGCAGTATCCGCCATGCTAATCACTCCGACTCTCGTGTACAACGGAGCTGTAGTGTCTGTGATCAGAAAGTCGTCGAATCCGTCGCTGATGAGGGACTCGATGAGGGCTCCGGCCTGGAATTTCGTTACTTTTGAAACAATCTTTGACAGACTAAGAACATGAGCTTGATAGGAGAATCCAACACTTTTCTAGTTCCTACTTCTCTAGTTCCTAAAATTCACTACTTCCTAAAATGAGATATCGCGGGATTGGTTGTCGGGGTGGGTGGAGGTTAGACATACTGCCGGGGAACTAGAGAAGTACCGACAAGACACGCACATCCTCCAACCCCTCTGTCCCCATGGCCTCCGATGTATCCAGAATGATGACGATGTCCAGCCAGATATCGTTGTAGTTCCAGCCTGACGCAAAGCCGAACTTGTCCACGGCGCAGTTGCAGTACGGATCTGTCATGGGTTGAAGTATTTTCTTTGAAATTCCGTTAAAGATCCTAATTACGCCATCGACCGAATCCTTTGAGAAAACGTTAGATTTGTTTCCTACCTTGACCAACATGCTTCGCCGGAGTAGTAGTAGAAATAGGTCTAGTCGAAGTTCTTGTTGTTGCTGTAGTTTTCGACGGCCTTGTCGTAGTTGCTCCTGTTGTTTTCGACTCATCTGCAAACATCAATGATTGTTCAAAGTGCATTTTGTGTTATTACCTTGAACTGACGTCAAGATATCAATGTTGATGGTATCCTGACAGCTCCAGATGTCACCAGGATTACGTAGAGTCGGCTTGTATTCAACCTATGCAACCGATTAGTATTATCTCAAAAGCAAGCGTGTGCCCGTTCGTTTCTCCCCTCTCCTTTCCGTTCTTTAGGCCGTTATTTCGTTCGGGAAAATAAAAATAAAGAAATGATCTCAAAAGCGTCGTGCAAGAACTACTAGAAATGAGCTATGACATAATGAATACAAAGCACTAACCTCGAAGTAATCTGTGTTGAAAATGCGCTCGTGCCAACCGTCACGGAAGCTAAACGAACAGTTCTTACAGATAGAGAGAAAGACTAACCTGACAGCTGTTGCATCATGATTTTCCTTCAGGGTGACCGCTGATACAGAGGCGTCTCCTCTCGTGTGATCGAACGTTAGACGCAGGCTGATAGCCACTTTCGCTATTTGGCTGAAATCAAATAGCGATGTTTAGCTAAGATAGTAGTCCGCGGAACCTCTGTACTTTTTAGCGCGAGCCTCTCTCACTTTGGACCGCTCTGAGTGCGAAATGCGGCTGAGAATGAGACCGAACCTGTTCGCGAAAGCAACTCGGGCCACATAGCCGCCGGGCTTTCCTTTGGCTTGCAAGTTGTCGCTGCGGCCACTGGCAAGAAGGGCGATTCTGTCTCCCGGCGAGACCGTCGGAGGGTTGGATCCTGAATAAGTCTGGTACATGCATTATCTAGGTCGGATGAGAACATTACAACCTACTGGATGAGCACCTAATGAGGGCGAGAGAACAACTGTTATGCAATAGGCGAAATATGGTGCTCAGCCAATAGGTTATCAATCGAATGTTCTTCTCCGACCATGCAGGAGACCGGTATAATGAGAGTCTGCCGAATAGGCTCACTCACTTGATCCCATATTGCTCGAGCACTCAAACGAGTAGGCCACTGAGGGCGTTGCTTCGACGGTTATTACGTTGTCGAACAGGAAGATCCAGGCGGGTACATCTGCGCACCTGCACAATCAAATTCATCGCTGCAATACTGAGTAGCACAACCCTTTATAAATAATAAATTTTAATTATTATTACACAATTAATTATTTATTTTATTGTATTCCTTTGTTTTAACTAAATTTCAGAGCAATGACGATGCAATGTGAACCTTCTCCATTCGACACTAGGGTTTCCCATTTTGGGTCATTCCGCCTATTCAGGTAGAATGACGCGGTCATTTTACCTGATCAGGTATTCAAATTCATCTCGACCTGTCAGGTCAATCTCCGCTGTTCTGAGCGTCGACCTGCCAGGACATTCTAGGTTCTCATTCACCCATTTTGCGGTTTCTCCTCCCATTCTCTCCTCCGCTCTGGCAGTGAAACTCTCGTCATCGCTCAGATCGGTAGAAGGGAAAGAACATCCAACTCTTGGTTACCGCGCGAAACATATCCTCTTCATCCATTCTCTCATCTCTGAGCGAGTGAGGTCGGCCGACCCACCACTCTTCCAACGAAAGAAGGGGAGGAATGGGCGCCTAGGCGCCCAAAATCAATTATCCTTCTCTCGTCTCCAGGTCAATCAGGCTTTATTCATTTCTTTGTCTGCGAGATAATTGACTTTCAGGCGCCTAGGCGCCACCCAAAAGGGATAAACCCTATTCGACACTCACTTTTCGTAGGTTAAGAAAACAAGGCTAACTAACGACGCTTACGTACTTTTTGGTCCAGCCCTTATCAATTGAGCATGCCGTCCCTACCAATCGGAGCCGTCCATAAATCGAGAAGTCCGGGTGATAAAGTACAGAATAGGGATGCCAGAATGAAAAACGACTCTCCTCATTTTGTACACTCTCTCGCTTGCCTGATTGGTTAGAGAGTGTGGACAATGACGAGAGTCATTATTCATTCTGACATTCCTAGTAGAGAAGTTCCCCAACTAACCTCCACGATCGCAGTTCATATCTCTGTTCGTACTCGCTGCTGCCCGCCCCCGTATACACCGTCACATTGCCCTCTCCAGTACAGGAGAGACTGTGCAACCACATGTTGACTTGAGGAACGACGAGCACTTTGCGCTCGGATTGCACTGTGTAGCTGCGCACCTGGAAAGAGATAGCTTCTCTTAAACTGAAGAAGTTCCCATTTCATTCGAAGGCCACATCGCATGCCAAATACGAAAGGACAACAATGACTCCCATTCTCATGACTCCCACAGTATCATTAACACCTCAGTAACATTTCGCTTCAGAGCGCTGAATTTCTAAGACAGAGACTGACCTCATCAATCGGAAACCCGAAGCTTGGCTGCTCGTTAGTGTAGATGAGACTGAACTCTGCTGAGCAGTCCATTGTGTCCGTTCCAACGACAGTCCAGGCTCGAGCTCCCGCTGGTTTCGAAATGCAGCCAGTTTGCGATTTGGCAATGTTTTCGAAACTGTAATACGTGCGTATCCCGCTGATTGCAAGCATTTGAAGATGCTGCCCTTTGCAATTTGAGAGTTCGAGACCCAGTTGACGTATGCTTACCTTTCGGTCAAGGTATCGGTCTGCGCTTTGATTTGACTCAGTGCAGACCAGTCTTGGAACTGCAAAATTCTTCGATTTTTTGCTCCCTCGTACTCTGTTCATTATTATTATCTCGGTTATGATAATCGAAGAAGCTTCAAAAGATTGCAGAACTTTCAACTCACATTTTGTTGCGTAATTACACACAAGAAAGTATCATCATTCTCGTAAAGAAAAACTGGATTGATAATCTAAAACTCATGTTTTGCATCACAATCGAAATATAAAATAGGCTCACCCTGTAGCGAACTTCTTCACAAGAATAGACGTGTGAATGAATTACTTGAGTGTAATAGAGTAACAACAACAAATGCCGTAGCCAAGCCATCTGCGTTAGAGAGAGAATAATGACAAAAGTGCAAATAAGAAATGAAAAAGCGACAAGAGAGGCGCGGATCAATCTATTAGATTGAATCACTATTAGTCGCTGCATGATTTTCCTTATCAGCTGTGCCTTTTCCGCCTCGATCAAACAATGACTAGTTTTATGGCTTCTTGTCATCAAGGCTTACAAATTCGTACTGAGATGTTTCAGAGAGGTCATCGAAAATGATTCAATGGTAATGCACATGGATAATTACAATCAGAATTGACCGAGAGAAATTTACGAACAAATAATTTATCATCAGTAGTGTGCAGTATCTGGGTCGCAGGCATGCATTCGGGTTTGAAAGTGAGTAAGGACGAGGAGGTGAGTCGAGTTCGTTCATCTCGATTCGGCAATCCCAGGGTGTGGTGTATTCACTCATCCTGCTTTCTTCTCGGCACAAACGGCAGTTTCGCAAAATTGATCGAAGAAATCTTCACTTCAATGAATACCATATTTATTTTGGATTTCAATGGTTTAGGAACTAATAGTTTATCATCAGTACAGTGCTCAGAGTGTGGTATACGGTTGCAGATACACGATCGGGATTGAATGTGAGAGAGTTCGGGGAAGAGAGT
>LS511435.1:782499-794516 GCA_900490845.1 Pristionchus japonicus | reverse complement strand
TCAATGGTTTAGGAACTAATAGTTTATCATCAGTACAGTGCTCAGAGTGTGGTATACGGTTGCAGATACACGATCGGGATTGAATGTGAGAGAGTTCGGGGAAGAGAGTCGCGTTCAATAATCCTGATACCGATCCCGGAATCTTAGCACGGCATATTCACGCATCCTGCTTTCTTCTCGGCACAAACGGCAGTTTCGCCCCATTGATCGACGAAATCTTCGTGGCCACAGTGAACAGAGTGCGATTCACTCGTTCCTTGAAGGCCGAGCGGTGGTAGCTGCAATGAGAGGATGATTAGACTACAGTTCACTAAGTAGCTGCAATGGGAGGATGATTAGACGACCGTTAACCCCCCGTTAATCTCACTCTTGCGTATATTGCTGGAAAAGATAAACTGCACTCAGCACAGTGAAATAGTCTACTTTAGACGCATTGCTATAAATGCTCACGTTGATTGAGAAGTCGTGATCCTCCACTAACGAGAAATGGAGATTTCGTTCTACCTGTTCACTTCCTCTATTCAAAGATCTATTTGAAAGCTCACTAATGCGTGATGGAAAGGCACTCACCGATAGTACAGCATCTCCCCCGTGAAGGCGAGTGCGGCGATTACGTAGAGTACGGCAAGCAGAACGAGCACCTGAATGAACAAATTAGATAGTGAGAATGGGAATTCATGTTGGCATTGATGGGGTTGTGATATGTTTCACTCGACCTCCAATAGCAAAGACGTTCAGGATAGGTAATCGTTTTCCACTTGATCGCATTCAAAGAAAAATCAAAATGTTCGCGCGAACCAGAGGGAAGTGTTGTTATTGAACCAATTATCGAAACAATCAATTCTCTCATTCTCACCAACTGAAAATCCTTCATCTGCATCGGTTCGAAGGAGAACTGGGGCGGGATGATCACAGGATTCCTCTCCCTGCCCGTGTACCGACGCCACCACAGATTTTGGATCTGGAAGAGAATGGATTCCTTTCCTTAAATCAGCATAGGGTTTAAGATCGTGTTCACATGCGATAAGGGAGATCTATCGATTGTTTTGTATTTTTCAATACTTCAAAAGAGCTGTGAAACACATTCAAACTACTCAGTGGTCGTTGAATAATGCAACAACCCTGGTAAGAAGTACCAAAGATCAAAGATCACCGATCACCTTGTCATCATCGAACAGCCTCAGAATGACCTGATCCACGGCCTCACGAATCTTCTTGCCTTTATGACGACGGCCTGCGATTGCCTTCATTGAATGATAAGAATCGTGCTCACTTTCACACCACGTTCTATTGTATCGTCGAGGTTGAGATTAGCTAGGGCTTAGCTACGAATTGTTTCTCTCCGTGACTTTTTCTCTATTCGGCACGTGTATTCGCTTTAATGCTGGTTTGCAACCTGCATCCCTGGGCCTCACCAATGTAGAACGCGATCGGCTCTTCCGTGCCAAAGTTCTGCTTGCTCATGTTCGAGTTGGGCGGAAACTTGTGCAGACCGGAGACCGAATCGACTCTGAAGCCGTGAATTACTCAACACTGGCCGAGAAATACAGATCCGGAAAATACAGAAGCCATTAAACCCGGCTCTCACTTTATAAACGAGCACGGCGCCCTGTACGGATCCGTCGGGTCCATCGTGGTCATCTGGTAGCTGGTCACGTAGCCAAAGAGGCTGCCCTTCTTGCAGATCTGCAAGTCATTTTAGAGACAGAAGCCGGAGCAGTCGAACATTATTTTTCACGGAGCCGGAAAGTCTAGAGCCGCCAATAAATACAATACCTGGCTCTTGAACGCGTTCATGTCCGGCTGCACAAGTACGCGGCCGGTCAGGTTGCCCGCCGGGTAGACCTCGTTGTACTGAAAAAAGGAAACATCTCATCTGTGATCTTCGAAACAAGGTTTGACGTGGTTGAGTTTCACAAGTCGTTCAATTGATCTTGGCCTTGCTTTCTTGGATCGTTGCGCTCGCGTCAGTGCTTAGACAACAACCAAAATCGTTTTTGAAGTCAGTGAAGTTAGAAATTCAGCTTTCCAAATTTATAAAGGAGTGCAAACTCAAGCCATCAAGAATCCAAGAGTCCTCGCCTTAGGTGCGCGAGGGTGGAAGGGCATGAGAGGAATAAACTCACGAAGTCATCAGCGAGGAAGCTAGTGTCCTGCACGAGTAGTTGGTTCGAACCACTTTGGAGGGACTCACTCATCTCGTAGAGATCACTGCAAGGAGGATCTTCTTCGGATGCCGTCAATAACTCGTTGTTTCAAAAGTAATGCAAATCAGCTAGGTAAAGTGCTCTGCCTGGGTCAGAAATCAGTCCTCCATACCCATACATCACTGTCTCTGACAGATGATAGCTGTGTTTCAGTTAGCGACAATAAAGAGAAGCAAATTCGAGCGAACGATAGCTCGTTCTTTTCGTCGTAAAATCTTCTAAACAAAACAAGGAACAGTGCTCACGTTCCACTGATCTCATTCGGCGTCGAGGCGTTGCCTGCGAACTGCGCGCCGTAGAGTTGTCCAATCATCAGCATGGCTGAGAAAGAAATGACGAATTTCTAATTCGAGAGATCGACTTTGATCTATGATAATTGTGATTCAATGTGATATGATAAGAGGAAATCAATCGAAAGAAACAATTTCTGGTCTAACAATTGTTCAGGTTACAATTGAACTCACCGAAAACATAGAAGAAGTGTGACAACGGGCGGTTGAAGGGGAACGAAGAGACGAGGGAGTGCGACCATGAGGGAGACAGGTAGAACAGATCGTAGACGAATGAGGCTAGCCTAAATTCGGTGTTGCATCCTATTCTGAATTCGCCCAAATCGTATTGAATCTGGTCAAGAATCACAGAAAGATCGCTGACAAAAATAATGATACAACCAAATTCTCGATGTGTTTCAGAGTGCGGCAATAAGAGAATTCTAACAACGACAATGATCGCGCTTGGTCTCGCTTGTTGTGATAAAAAATATAAAGACCGTAAAATTTGGAAGGGGATACTCGGTGATTCTCGGCATTGGAAGATACTGTGATTCTTCTTAGTGTTGCATAGGAGTGCGCGAGAGTGGTGCTCATCACCGTGTCAATTTCCAGTAGATTAACATCGAACATTATTCAAATAGCTCTTTTTGCTTTAGATTCTCGATAAGGATACCGTGCCCTCCACGTATTTCCTCTCTGAATGGCCTCCATCTTCTCTCTGAACAGTCCACTGGTGACCTCCCATTGGAGACTCTTCCATCGCTTGCGACTCTAAACAGGAAAGTGCCCATGGTACACGAAATTCAAGCGCTGTCGCTTCTGAAACCTCACGGTTTCGAAACCGGAAGTATGTTTCGAGACTCAAGGGCTGAGCATTGCAATCGTATCTTGAAACTCGAAAACCGGAAACCGCCTGATTCTACCGGAAATGCATTTCGCACCTTCTCGGCTTTCCCATCGCTATCGCGCAGCTGTGGGAGGATCATTGACACTGGAAAAGAGAAAGCTGTGGAATATTGAATTTCTAGATTCTTCTCCCCATAACCAATACTTCACTTAGCACAGTTATGAACGATAAAGTTCGATGAAATCATAAAAAAGTGTAGAAACTCACAAGTATTCTGGACAATCGGTGTCCCGAACTTCTTGGTCACCGCTGATTTGTATTTGTTCTTCGCCCGCATTCGACAGACGAAGACAACTCGTTCGGTGAGAACGACGGAGAAACTGGAAATTAATTTTTTTTGCGGACAAGTTATGCTTCAAAATGCAACCAAAATAATTCCGATACGCCCTCTGCGATATACGGGACAATTGTGCTTGTAAAAATCAAACAACTTCCAGCGCCAAGACTAAATATTCATCACTCACAGTGATGCGAAAAGAAGAAAGAGCGTGAATGGCGGGAAGACGATGTAGGTGTCCAATCGACCGAGATTCACCATCGAGTCTCGCAGATAGAAGTCGTTCTGAAGTGAGGATGGTTGTAAGATGCTGTTGCACTATTCTCAGTCCTTGCATTCTGAAGTTCCCTTCCTAGGCTACTGGGAAGGAATTGCGAACAAAACAATCTAAAAACAACGGAAGTTGTTCGATTGCTGGATCAGTCTACTCACTTAGAGGATTCCCTACCTACCTTACTCTGCCCTTGTGCCACTTTAACGGGGGTCGAGTCGGAGCCAAAAATCAAAGAAGTTCCAGCATATCGACTACCCTTACCGTAGTGTAATCCACCGGACATGTCGTGTAGAACGACCGTATCCTGTCCGATCGATAATTGAAGTCCTCCAGACTTGCATCGATCGTGTTGTTGTACATGTCCCCGAGGAGCCCGGAGAAGCCACTGTTCTTGGTGGAGAGGTACTCGTCTGGAATGGGCTGCGGTAGTGAATTACTGTAGTAGTTCAATTGTACTCGTCTGTAATGAGGTATGGTGTTAGGAATGAATTACAGCAGAACTCGAATTCTGTATCAGGTTTATTGTAGTGGCGTACTCGATTATGTTTCAGAGCTTCATAATAATCTGCTGGCATAAGATCAATTGATTCTGAGATGACGAGGGTGATAAAATCACAGTAATGAGTGGCCTCATTCTAGTATGCTCTTCATGTTCAACAATTTTACATTTGGTTTGTACGAAACAGTGTTAACATTGTTACCGTATGATCGCCACGGATTACTTACAAGCCGACTTTCTTATCACTTCCAGCCTCTTTTTGAGCATCTTATCCCCGACGAGTCGCCAGATCTCATAGTAGATGCCGTTGAGAGCGCCGGTGACCTAGAGGCGATATTGTGAACATCTTTAGTTTTTGTATAGATTTTTTACATCATGTTCAAGGCTCTGAGATTGTTTTTTTCACTCTCACTTGATTTTAAAGACGCTCTCGAAACATATCCAACATTCTTGTGTTCGATTGATTCGCTTTGCGAAAAAGTTGACACGCATATTATTCCTGGTGAGGACCAGCAAAAGACAGCACATACCCGGTTCTGGTACAGATACGGGAAGATGTTGTTGGAGTAGCCCAGTCGGATGGTGCGCCAGTCATCCAGGGAGACCACCATTGCTCGAGGCTTCTGTAGCTGATCTTATTTCGGAACACAAGTCTCATGCAAAAGGTACGGTGAGAAGAATGAAAGCTTTCGTGAGTAACACTTCTCTCGGATTCCTCCCCCGGATTTCACTTACCCATCCCACACGCTATCTAATTTCATCGGATTTTGGGCAAAGTAAACACGTGTTTCCGGTTGGGAAACTCCTTGAATTTCTCATTGATTCGGTGTTATCGATCTTTGGGCAATCTTTGATGCGAATGAATACACAAAATTTCAGCCGTAGTAGACTGTTAGTTTCGGCGCACATGCTGATCCATAGAGTGGAAGGAGAACGAGTAAGCGCATCAAATTCATCGATGCCGGTCGGGAACTGTTAGTTTCGGCGCGCTCGACGCTTCATAAAACGAAGGGAAGTGAGTAAGCGCACGCTTCTCGCACACGTATCAGCTCGAGGGCAAGCATGATAGATATACTATAGTTTGTGCTTTGAAATCAGCCTGGAACATTATGGGTTCCGTCCAAAATGGCCATTGTATTCGGTGCATTTGAGTCATCCTAAGGAACTCATCTAACGACAAGGTGGAATGATAATTGGGCATTTTATGAACTCAGAGAGTGATCAATTGAGCTCTGTCATCGTCTCCCTTTGTTGCGTGCATTCATGAGTCATTGTTGATTCGGGAAAGCATGAAGCATTCCAAAGCAATTTTATGTAATATCTTGTCAGTCTGAGGTTTCTTCATCGATTTACTCATGAGATACGATTTACCACTAACCGTTAGCCATGGTATGAAGCAATGACTAAAATGCACGCTTCAGAAACTGATGATTCATGCAAAGATTTTTCATCACACTTCGTCTCTTATCACACCTCTCCCTCTCCTCTTATCATATGGCCATTTATTTCTTCACGCGCGCTCACTCACTCCACTCACTCCCCGTTAAAGCAGCCTTTTGCAGTCGGACGATCAACTCCTTAGATCGACCGATATCTTCCAATCGATAATCAGTCGATCGATAATCAGTAAACAATGGGCATCCGAACGAGCCACTTCAGCAGTTTGTTGTACGTCCTCAACTTTGTACACTTGGTGAGTTCTTTGGCTCTTCTCCAAACCAATGGAAACAAGCGAAGTACTCATTCAAAAGTTGAGCTTATTTGCATTGTTGTTGTCAATGAGCTTGATAGCTTTAACTTTACCTCAAAAATATAGTTTTTCTTGTAGATCCTCCACCTGGTAGCGCTGTTCTGTCTGACTGTGATGTGGACAGCGGACAGGATCTTCATTGAGGTATTTATTTATTTACTTTCAAAAACAAATATTTTAATCGGTAACTCTGTTTCACTGGTCCCTAATGATAGTATTACTGGGATCAGTGAGACCAATCTGATTCTTATGTTCGGAAATAGATGAATCTAATCATACATAATTGATTTACATAATTAATCGCAGATAATCAACTTCACATTCGGCTGGCAAGTCATCCCCATAGTCTGTCTCTTGTTCACTCTTCTAATCACTGGCTACGTGTTCTATGGTGAGTTTTGCAATCGTTTTTCAATTCCTTGCCTCTAAGCTTACAAGTTGGATGAGTTTCACAAACACTTTAACAGCTAACGTTCTGGCAATAGGGAATGATCGGCCTCGATGTGTGTCAAAACAATAATAATACCAGAACATTGATACTGACCAAATAAATTCGGCTTTTCTTGCACTTCTGGCCCAGGCTATTCTCACAGAGTATTATATCCCTACAATTATAATTTCTCGCAACAATTGGCTGATCAGAGCGGTTGTTCTGAGCCAGATATCCAAGAAGTTCCACAAATATGTACATATATTGACTAACTAGCTAATTAGCTCATTATCTAATTAAAGGTGGCATCGCTGACCGACCTGTGCTGGGCGCCTGGCCCAAGCAGAGGATCGAGATCATCTATGCGATTGGACTGGCTGCACTTCTACTATCTGTGGGACTACAGACATGGTGAGGGACATTTATTAAGCTTGGATAGCTAGGGAAAGTGAGATCTGGAGATATAGTTGATGGTTTGGTGAGCAATTTCAATAAACGCAGCTGACCTGGAAATGTTTAAAATTTGTTTCACTAGTTCAATTTGAGAAAGGAATTATTCGATTTTATCCATGCTCAATGAACAAAACAAAGAATATTTTCGATCTATCAATAATCTTTTTCCAGGATCATGTTCCCTGCCTGGTCCAACCCGTTCTTCATGATCCGCTACTTGATCGCTTGCGTGAGTTATTCTTGGAGATCTTCTCATTACTACTGAACATGAACTTATCAAAAAGAACTCAATCGCTGTAGAGATCTTTAACAGAAAGAGACTAGGATTCGATCTTTACCTAGCTTTGGAAATGGAACAGTTCTATACCTTAATTTTACAGATTTGCTCATGGATCCTGCTCTTTGCCTGGATCGGCTTCATCGTATTCCACCTGCTCAAAGTGCGAGCCTAACTCATCTTTCATTCTCACCAAATACCTCTCAACAGTGCTCTCACTCTCTCTATTTCGCACACTCTTACGCTCATTCAGAATTACGAAAAAGTAGCCAAAATGGATTGAGTGAGAGCATTGGCCCAGTTCAATTTAGATCTCATTCCGATTCTCCCAGCTATTTGCTGGCTTCCGCTCACTTGATGTTCTTTGATCTGACTGATACACTGATAAACAGCTTTATCACGCTATACCGTGACAATATCAGCCGATTTTCACATGAGATGACAAGAAGACAGGGTGAATCATGGAGAGTTGTGAAAGCGAGAAGCTGATTCTATTCTATACTGTTGAATTATTCAGATAAGTTTCTGACTGGATTCAAGTGCAAAACATACCTCGCATTTCAATGTCTTTGAATGATCCCTTGAAAAGAACCAACTTTGAGAACTTCGGAATTTTTAGCAGTCATTACGGCTAATCTCTGCATTTTCAAAAAGATACACAATCACCGCGATCATGCGGTTTGTAAAACTGTCAAATATCCTTACTCATCATTTCAGACTTTGAATTTTCATTCGATCAATCCTTATCACTTTATCTACGTCTCATCAGCCGATATCCTCCGGGGATGACACGAAAAGAGATGAGAAGCATGAATAACACTATGAATCAGAGGCAAGTTATGAAAGTGGTTATGACGTTCATCTCACAAGGTTGACGAATTATGCTTTCTTCTCATTTTGCATTATTTCTAGCTTCTCTGACCGCCGAGAGAGCTTGGGAAACCAGTAGAGCCGCTGGCTAGAGGCATTCCTGAGATGCTGCTCACACCTTATCGATTCACACGGGCGAGCACGATGTTGTGATAAGACGCCCTTATCAAAGGTTGAGTCAGCGCTCTTTCACACCGCGCCTCGAGCTCAGTTTTCCTTTCTCTCGTCGTAAATTGACCTACAGTCGAGTTTTCCTATCGATAATTTAATTTCTTGTTCATTTCTGTCTTTCAACCCTAATAAATTGCAGAACTCTGAAATAAACTCACTTCAAAATGGGCTGCCACCACATGAAGGAGTTCCCGTACATCCTCAACTTTGTGCATGTGGTCAGCTTTTCAAATCGGTTATTGAGCTACTAATTTGCCTATTATCTGTCAAAACGAATGTAGAGATGTGTTATTCCATTATCCATTCATGTATGATGAATGAATTTAGTGAAATGTGGCAGATAATTTCAAATTTACAAAATAAATACAACAAAAATCGCAGATTCTCCACATCGGCGCGCTGTTCTGCATGACAGTGATGTGGAATGATGAACTGATCTACATTCAGGTGAGAGAAGTCGTTGAGTGCATTTGTTCTGCTTTGAATAGAGCCGGAATCGATCGAACACTGCGAAATCTGAATTTTACGAGGCGTTCATGTCTCTGTCACTTGTTTGAATGGAGCAAATGTGGAGCATGTCCTGAAGTGATAATAGGCCAGATTGAAACCACTCCCTTGCAGATTCTCAACTTCAAGCATTGGTGGCAGATCTTCTCCATCCTCACGCTGACGTTCACACTGGCTGTGTCGAAGGCGGTTTTCATTGGTAAGCAAATCATTTTTAGCACCCAAAAGTAAAATGAAGGCAAGTTCCAAAAACGTCTAAGGCTGTGTTCATCAGCACGCTATCCGTTTTAAATTTTTGGCAGCAGATGCTCGCATTTATCCAAGGAATCGGCTTGAGTAGCTTACCTATTGCAGATGGAACGTATTTTGAGTTGATCTTATTAGATTTTTCCTTTTTAAAATCGATGCTATGCTGATATTTGATCTCTGCAGGTGGTCTGATCGAGAAGCCGCTGATCGGGCACTGGAACAAACAGAGGGTTCGTTACTTTCAAATTTCTAACTCTTCCTCTTTATTTTCTCTCATCCAATCTTTGGCTAGGATTTTACTACTTCTACAGCGCGAAGCTGGAACATATTCTAGAGCACAGGCTGAGTACGTTATGCACTATGGACGAAACATACTCAAAACTATTGGCGAAATTCTCGATCACGATAACCAGAAAATCCCTCGATTCGCCAGTTTGTACCTTGATCCTCTCACGAATTCGACCCTTATCTCTTGCATGGGGTCTCGTCTTGTGATGCAAGCATGATCAGCATTTATCGTGGAATTGGCAAGGAGTGAATAACCCGCGAAATAAATACAATTAGGAAACGAACGCTCATCTCACGGATATCCGTTTGAGGGAGTGAACAAATACGGACAATCAAACTTTCTCAATGTACTCAGAATGAGGGAACTGCTCCATTGCGGGAGTGAATTGTGCAAGGAGCATGGCCTTGATTTGAGCCGCATATCCCCGCGAGTAGTACGCGTTCATTCCCGACCACTTAGCTGTGATCAAGCACCAGCAGGCGGTCATCCAGTAGTTCTCCTTGTCTTGCAGGTCTGCAAAGCGATATTTTGCAAGATCTGGCAGAATGAGAACCGTATTTAAGTAGATTTCGGCTACTGGGACTGCATTTTAATCAAGCAATACAAGGATTTAGTTCTTTTGCTTCGACTGACGTACAGCTATTGTGGCGCACTTGCAAAGGAATTTGAATCCGAACTGTGAAGCACATTACTTCGCTTCTCGATACACCAGATTTTTGAGGATTGAGGAATTCGAAAATGTGCTTTCTAGCTGACTATCAGAAGAGTTTCGCCCCATCCTCATCTAGCAATTATTGCCTGACATGATTACTCGATTGATTCGTTGACTGACCATCAACCGTAAGTCCCTGATGCAACACGCCCGCGTAGACACAGCACCCGACCATTCCTGCCGTTGAGAGAATGAAGACGAGTAGGTCTGGAATCGGTTGAATTTTTGATGAATGGCCGACGACGATCTCAATAGGAATGCATCTTCGAGACTGCCGTTACAGAACTAATGAAGGCGTTCAAGGAACCCATTTTCATACAGCGCGATTGCTCCATGATGCATGGAACCCACTAAAAGTTTCATTTGATCAAAGATGATGTCGTTCTTGAGCGCGGGGATGGTAAGTTTAGCAAAGAAAGCAGGATAGAACTCACTGATCCAGAACATGGTCTTGAACCGGCTCTCCGTCCAAGTGATCATCCACTTCTTCAAGCTAGCCACGTGCATGTAGACGCCGAGAGCGGCGAAGATGGACGAGATGAAGGCCACGATGGAGGCGGAGATCATCTGAAAGAGGCCGAATACTTTTCGAGTTGCCTACAATTTATAGACGCTCCAATTAGCCTAATTGCCTATTTTTCTAATTCTTAGGTTTGTCTATTCGCAAAAAAAAGGAGATGAAGGCCATAATGGAGGCAGAGATCATCTGGAATTTGCGATTAGCAGACTTTTCAATTTCCCTGTATGATTATATATTGCCTGGAATGAAGGCCATGATAGAAGCGAATCATCTGGAATTACGTCCAATTTGGATTTGCATATATCCAATCTTTGGCTTCTGTTTGAAAATTTTCTTTCGCGATTTTATTCACAAGAAGGCGCTACTAACAATTAGAGAGGACAGAGTAGACTCACATGAAACACGATCGAGTAGAAGCCTCCGGCGCATATTCCGAACGCCACTCCCACGCACTCGTAGATCAACTTGACTTTGACTGTGCAGATTGTGCAACCCATCGTGGATTTGCGCAAGTTGGAACGTGAGTAACGGATTGGGGGGGGGTACTTCACAGGAGCAACTGGTTGACTGCGAAGAGGCTAGGTAGGGCTTGAAGGGTTGGCAGACTGGCTTCAGACTGGCTTGTGAATGCAGCACAAGAGTGGGGAGGAGACTAGAGTTGACCATTGAAGTACCGCTCACTTCGAGCACAATCTACCTAGTCCGAGAAGCTAGAGATCAGAGGAAACGGAGAGGTTGCTTGGGTTTCCGAAGCTACGGTAGACCCTCTGAATTGTCTGACTCTCTCAATTCTGCGTACTCTCTAGCCCAGTCTGTCTGACACTCCGCCCTCTTATCACTCCGCCTTGCATCATGCAGCCATCATATTCCCTCACCTCACTCACGGCTAGATCGAGAACGAAATGCGTGGATGTCTCTCGGTTTGGCACAGACTCTCCGATTTTTGAGAAATTGCGTATTATGTGATGTAGTGATGCGCAGTGTAGACTCTACTTCAGCTGCAAAAGGCCTAAAATTGCTTGATCGACAACGAAAAGAGGATCGCAAACTGAGAGAGTGAAAACAACTGAATCCCACTATACCTAGAGGAGTTTCGATATTTCTTGTGGCCGTTATCTGGGGATTTTGATTCGATTAGCGAGGCAATAAAGGAGAGTGATCCAATTAGGAGAGGGAGAGAGGGGGGGGGGTGGAATTGATTGCTTCCTTCATTCGGGATGTGTGCGGCGGCGCGAGGCGGTCGTCCGGAGTGGAAGAGCGCGCGCGGGGTGAGTGGGGAGGGGATCTCGGGGTATGGGGTCTTCAGGGATACGGTAGGGGAGACTTCGGGGACCTAGAGGGGTAGTGTAGGGG
>LS511435.1:741573-776268 GCA_900490845.1 Pristionchus japonicus | reverse complement strand
GATCCTAGGAGTACTGTAGGGGAGGACCGGGGGACCTAGAGGGGTGCTTGGCCGATCCTAGGGGTACTGTAGGGGAGGACCGGGGGACATAGAGGGGTACTTGGCAGATCCTCGGGGGTACTGTAGGGGAGGACCGGGGGACCTAGAGGGGTGCTTGGCCGATCCTAGGCCCTACTGTAATGAGACGAGCGTAGCGAGTCCTAGCCCGCGGCAGGCGCCTCCGGAGGACTAGCGCCTGAAAGGCGCTAGTCGCCTATACTAGATTGCTCAACTGAATTTCGTGTGGTCAAAATCGAGCGGAATAAATTGGATTAGGGGGACAAGGGAGGGGAGAGTGATTCAATTAGAGGGGAGAGGGGATAGGGGAAGAGGAGAATCATTTCATTCGTGGATGCGCAAGTCGCGCGGAGCGGTCGTCGCGCCCCCGAAGGGGGCAAGCCGCGGCGGAGAGCGAAGGGGTCGAGCGTAGCGAGGCCCAGCCCGCGGCAGGCGCCCCCGGAGGGCGCAGCTTCCGCAGGAAGCTAGTCTATAGGAATGCATGGAATAAGCGAAGGTGATGCGTGCAGACTCCAGTTCTAGCTGCAGAAAAGAAGGTCACAAGGACAGAATAAAATAGTTCAAGGGTAGAATTGAATGAGTTTCACACATCATTGAAAACCGAGGAAAAACTGTAAAATTGATATGGCCATGAATTCTCTCAAAATATAAATCAAATCAATTTTTAACGATATACTGAAGCACACAGTAGCGCTTCGATTACAAGAGCAATTGCAATCTCAAATGCACTGCAATGGCACTGAACTAGCAGCAGTTTTGCAGTCTTCATATGAGGCCGTTCGCGAGAGAGTCGAGCAAATCCGGTGGGGCCTGGCACAGCTCAAAAATACCGATCCTCGGAAACCGTGTGTTTTTGGGGTTCTCAAAGGTTCTGAAGACGATGATGACTTCAATTTTTCATTTTGGGCTTCCGTTGACGTCAGACGGCGTCGCGTCGAAATCAGTCTTCCGTCTACCACTCGGCCCTCGAGGCCGCTAATATTAGGCAAGTGTGGCCCCAGGGGTAGAATTCGATGCTGATAACGTGTGTCTAATTCATTTTTGACGAATCTCAACGAGGAAGTTAAAAAATGGAAATCTTCGTACAGGCCCGTGCAGGCAGGGTGACCTATACAGATCGATCGGGCGTGACGAGAGGAATTCAAATCTATATTTACCATTTTGATAGACCTCGCCGTTTTCGTGATTGGAGTGAGATAGTGAACCAAAAGTGTGAGTCGAATCGCACGTTTCTCACTTGTTTACTCCTTAACCCCTTCCTATCTCCCTCTCTCTCCCTTCCCTCTCATACCCGCTGGCTGCGCTCTCTCTATTCCCCATGCTCTCTCGTCTCTCCCTCGCCTGTCAGACAGGAAGAGGAGAGAGATCGGAAGGGGTCACGGAGTAAACAAGTGAGAAACGTGCGATTCGACTCACACTTTCGGTTCACTATCTCACTCCAATCTCGAAAACGGCGAGGCCTATCAAAATGGTAAATATAGATTTGAATTCCTCTCGTCACGCTCGATCGATCTGTATAGGCCACCCTGCCTGCACGGGCCTGTACGAAGATTTCCATTTTTGAACTTCCTCGTTGAGATTCGTCAAAAATGAATTAGACACACGTTATCAGCAGCGAATTCTACCCCTGGGGCCACACTCGCCTAATATTAGCGGCCTCGAGGGCCGAGTGGTAGACGGAAGATTGATTTCGACGCGACGCCGTCTGACGTCAACGGAAGCCCAAAATGAAAAATTGAAGTCATCATCGTCTTCAGAACCCTTGAAAACCCCAAAACACACGGTTTCCGAGGATCGGTATTTTTGAGCTGTGCCAGCCGTTGCTCGAGTCTTTCGCGAACGGCCTCATATGTAAAGAATCTTGATTTCGAAGTAAAGTTGTGCATTTCAGGTGCTGGGCATCTACGGCTTTTGCCTCGTGTTCATTCTCATTTCGGGAGGACTGCAGACTTGGTAATTTGCATAATTAATTATGTTAATTTAATTAATTATGCTAATTTGCATAATAATTAACTAATTAAGGACCACTGTGGACATGATCGACGACCCCTTCTACACCGTGCGGTACATTACGGCGACGGTGAGTTCAGGAAGAACAAGAAATGATTGCTAATTGTTAGGAAAGGACACTATTTTGTCAAGCAGCTTCTGTAGAGTAGTCACTACAGAGCATTCCAATTTCTGACTTCTCTACACACTCACATTCAAATATTAGATTGAAAAATAGGAGCAATAATTAAAAAGTTCCATTCCAGTGCTTCACCTGGGCTCTCTCCATCACCTGGGTACTCTTCATGGTTGCATACATGTGCAAGTACAGGGACGAGGATGAATAAAATTAAATTTTAAGTATCATTTTTTAATAAAAAAATAATCATCTTTTTTCTTTGTGCATGTTCACATCATTTACGTCAATAAGTGCTCATTCTGTACAGTATTTATGCAAATCAATTTCTGTATAAAGTGTTGACGCCATCACTCCGAATAAACAATCACCTCAATAGCCAGAAAAGGAACACATTGACTCTTTGCCCCGGTTAATCCGCTTTCCATCTTCCGTTATGAACAGAATGGACGCTAGTCTCCTCACATTTCACCGAATCTTTATTCGGTCAGGGAGAACGAGAGATCATGTTCAATGTAGAGATCAATTCATCCCCGACCATCCCCATTTCACCCACTGTCTAATCGGCTTGAGACGCGAGAGAGTACGGAAATGGAGAGATCACCACATTCCAGAGAAGAGAGAGAGCCCGTCAAATGAGTAGAGCAACTCATCCAAAATCCTCTGCATTTTATTCAATGTTTAACCCGCTTGAGAAGCGAGAGATCACGTGAAACGAGGAGAGTAAGACAACCTTTACCTCTCTCGACAATGAGTAACTACTGGCTCCTGTTTGCCATCCCGCATCTCCTCTCCTTTGTGTACTCTTGCTAGATATTCTATCCCCGCGCCGCGCGCCGCTACCTTGTGACTTATGAGTTTGAAAATATTATTTTGAACATCCTGTTGAAACCTTGTTTGCTTCCTTATTTACATTCTTAGTTGTACCTAAAAACTCCATTGGCTCTCCTATTCGTTTTGTTTCTTTATCTGCACTCCTTCGATGAATAGATAAAGCAATCAGTTGACCTGAGCTTTTCATCATCAATTAATATTATTCTAAGCACTGAAAGCTGGCAACTACTAAAGACTTTCCGCCTCTCGCGTGTTTGACCGGCCTCTGAAACGTATCCGCGCTCGCTCATAAATCCTTGAGAAAGACTACTATTACCTGAGCTGTATTTTCAACCAAGGGGTCCCAACTCACTATTACTCTTTCTCCGGTTACCCAATATCTCCCTGCCTCCTTTCGGCGCCTTTGTTTGCCAATTTCTATACTCCGGGACCGGCAATATCGATTTACCTATTTGGAAGCGAGAGTTACTTCTCTTGAGCGGAGCCTTTGCGTAACCCAATATGATTTTATTCAAGGCTTGAGAAGCAGATAGTAGCCAGAATTGCCCCTACCGAGAAGCTTTATGAGTCATAGACTACTGTTTGCACAGCTTACTTAATGGTCTCAACTACCTTCCCATCGCTTACTCTAGCACGTAAAATCACAGATTCTGTGTTTGCCAATTCACGCGCCGATTCGTGGTCAAATATCATTGTGGTTCGCTGCTCGTTTTAGCTGCCTATTGAACAGTGTGCCTCTCCATTTTGCATGATCTTTTGTTAGTCAGGGAAATTTCACGCAGTGTCTCTCCATTGTGCATTATCTCTCACCATTCGGGAAAGGCAATAAATCCTCCCCAGAAGCGCCATTCACAATGGGCTCGAAGCCAATCTCTATTGTGAAAGAAATATCCTACCTGAGCAGAGATACAGAGGAAATCGAAGCTTTCAAAATAGGCAAAGTGCCAATAACGTGTGTACTACTTGACAGGGGATACTCATGAAAGAGCCCGATACACTTCCATTTCTCTGGTTTATGAGAGATCGCTCGGAATAGAGAGATCCAGCATCAACCCTAGTAGAAAGTGGATGAGAATAGTGCACCCTCCTCATTCCCTATGCTATCTCTTTGCGCTAACAGGCAAGAGGTCTGACGGATTTGAGAGGTTTTAGCTTCGATCCTCGAAGTATGACGCTCTCTACATTTAGTAAACTACATCGCTACCCTGACCGCCGAGTCAGCATGCGAATAGGAGAGTCTCAATGGGGGATCAAATATACGCCATCCAACGAGCGCGTGTGAGAGCTATTGACTTTCTCGCTTACCACCACCGCCGCTTCCACCTTTCTTCCCCTGCCCCTCCCCTCGTCTCTCATTCTCTTCCCTGAATTCCCTCTCCTTCCTTCATCCTCGTTGTTTCTGAACACTTCTTGCTATGGCCGCTGCTGTTCGGGTATCTTATCAGTTACCATTTTATGCTTATTGACAATTATCGATAATTAATTATGCTAATTAATTACCTAATTAACTTCAGGAACGCGTGAGCGCAATGGTGAATGCGGAGTATCTGCGCACGCTGCCGGGACTGATCAATCTCGTGCAGTTTGTGAGTCTTTTGTGCGTATTTTAGCTGGGAGAAAAAAATTGCATTCATTACATCAATTTTCAAATGAACTGCATTCATGGGGGTCTATGTCTGGATATATTGCATTAATTAGCGTTTTTCAAGAATCGAAGCAAACGATTTTTGTTTCGAACAAAATTAATGTGAATTTTATGTGGAAAGCATTGATTTAGTGATTATCTAATCTTTAACACAAATCTCGTAGGCAGAATAGGCAAGGTTCGGCGAATGAGTATTCTGTGAGTTTACAGTTTCTAGAATTGAGCTAGAGAAATGGATATTCTTATCAAATCTTTGCTTTATTTATTGGTTATTGAGTATTGCCTGCGACACACAATGATATCGAATTCTTAACTACACAGTGAATCCAAGGAAAAAACACATCCTGTTTCCGCGACCGGTCATTGAACCCTGTGATTTCTCACATCCCTCTGTAGTCGACGTAGGCACTATCAGGCGTTTTTCTTCCGATTGTTAGAGCTCTTTTTGCCAAAAGCGCCCTTTGCTAGAGAGAAAGGGAGAGAACTTGCAACTGGATGATTGGCAAACAGAAATTTGCCGACGAGAAGGATGAGGTGATTAGTCATCGCGAGCTCAGTGGGGAACCGGAGGGGGTGTTTTGACGCCTAATTATCATGCTAATTAATATTTCAAAAACCGTCATTGGTTGGATGTGTTTGTCAATAAAACAAGAAGAAAACATTAGTGTTTTAAAATCTGAGGGGAATATTTCGAATCCCTGAAACCTATCGTGATCACGGACGGTATCTCAAGTTTGCCTTTATAATTATATTTATTTAATTATGTAATTACCCTAATTGCAGGCCCTCGGCTTCGGCGCCCTCTTCGCTTCTTGTTTCATCTGGGTGGACACGAATGTGTACATTCAGGTTTGTTGCATGAGGATTATTGGCAATGCTTTACGAGAACTACGACTATCAAATTAGTGCGAACTTATTCGTTGTTGAAAGTTCTAGGATTTTAGTCACGTTTTCCATCTGGGTGGACACGAATGTGTGCATTCAGGTGAGTTGCCACTTACCTTGACCAGTACAATAGGGTCAAGAATAAGGGATTGAATGGGTTTCACTAAGGATGTCAGTTAGCGAAAAGATACTAATGGCCAAGGTTCTGTTTCATCTGGGTGGACACGAATGTGTTTTCAGGTCGGTTTCCATTCAGGTTTACTTGACTTTTTTGGAATTGCATCCTCGCTTTAGAATGTGCTTCAGCCATTCTATAGATTGTAACGATTGCTTCTAAATTTGATGGGTGCGAGATCTTTTACTTTAAAATTTTTTTAAAACGCCGTATTGATAAGAACTAAAAGAACTACTGCTTCCACCATTTATTCGATTTCACAGGTAGCCTAATTCATTATCTCAGTAATCGATAGAAGAGATTTCAGTATTTGACATTCCGGTTATTCTACTCCTGTTTCATTGTTGATTCATAGTTCTATTCATATACAGTCAAAATGACAAAATGTGAACCGTTTAGGACAACTTGGGACAAGTTGTCCCAAGTCTTCATAAAACATTGATTGCAACGCGGAGACTTGATGGATTGGGCTGCAATTTTCACAGAATACGTGTTTCGTGTGCCCCGTGAGCCCGACGATCGCGAATAGTTGATATTTTGCTTGCGTCGCATGCGCGCGACGCGTGCGTGTAGAGATTGAGTGGGCGGGGCTTAGATGGAAATGATCAGTGACTCCGTTTTGTGCATCTCAAAATTCCAGATGCTAATGACTAATGAAGATAATCACTAATCACGTCGGAAAACACATGAATCCGTCCCCGTTACAAAATTCGTCTAAGTCACGCCCACTCGACCTCTACACGCACGCGTCGCGCGCATGCGACGCAAGCAAAATATCAACTTTTCGCGATCGTCGGGCTCACGGGGCACACGAAACACGTATTCTGTGAAAATTGCAGCACAATCCATCCAGTCTCCGCGTTGCAATCAATGTTTTATGAAGACTTGGGACAACTTGTCCCAAGTTGTCCCAAACTAGCGGACTACGTCCGCTAATGACGCCGGGTGATGCGTTCAGTTTAGAGCGCATTCCGCTCGTGATCATCCGCGCCGTACTTTGCGCAGGCGCTGCGGGCTCCCGTGCTCAGCAGCGCGATCACGCTAGGATACGATCAACACAACGTTGCTCTAGTGCGAAATATACAAACGCGAAGGCAAATTCGATGTCAAATACCTTAATCAGAATATTTTAGCAGGTTACAGTATCATTTTGAACCTACCGTACTCCAACACACGCGCACGGGCTTCATAAGACGTGCAAATGTGTTTCACTCGTTGCAAAACACATTATCTCAATATGCGAATTGTTCCAAATCAATTCTTGGCTATGCTAAAACTCGGGCAAAAACATTTGCAGACAAATGGATTCGAACCCCCACCTTTTGATTTCAAGGTCAACGCGTTAGCCACTCGGCTATGATATATGCTCAAAAACATTTTGATAAATTTTATAAAATCGATTTACTAAAATTTCACGAAAGAACTTAATTTTAAAACGCGTTTGAAAATGTAAATCAGTTCGTGATAGGTATCATGATTGCGCCCTTTTTGAACACGTCGCTCCAACTCTAAATATCGATCGTTTGAAGCGCAAAGTTTATATTATTGGTTGTTTTTGAAGTATGATTTGCGGAACTACCCTCTACGCTTACGTTTTAAGGCAAACGGATGAAAGATCAATAGTTTTCCTGTAATTCTACCGCGCAAAAAGGATTACGGTAGGACAAACACACCAACATAGGTTTTTGGCTGTTTTCTCTAAAATTTGCCTGCATACATATATTTTTTCATATGCGTAATCGTTCTACATCACGAACGGCCACCGCTAAGCTAAAAATAAGCGCCGAAAAATAACGGTAAAGGGTTTTTCTTCTCATTTTTAGTAAATGCTGCAACGGTTCACATTTTGTCATTTTGACTGTACATATTTACGCGTTTTCCACACAATTCATAAAACCAACACGATATTTTCACTTGTACAATCTTTCTGTATTCCAGTTGATCTATGCCTAGAGACCGCAAGCTCCGCCCACTTCGCGCGCTAAAATGGGCGCCCTAAATGCGCGCATCAAAGCTACAATTCGAGTTCTGCACCAATTCGAGTGATCTAAAAAGATTTCAGTAGCGCTGAGGGACACATTAGGCTCCTCAAATACCCTTCACGACGATTTCGGTCAATGGCCTTGGGGTCTCTATCTTTCCCGGGTGTGGTCGGATCATTCAGTACTCTGTTTAGTCTGAAGAAAACTATAGACGATAATTATGTTATCCCAATAGGCAATATCGATCTTTCAAACTGGAAAGAGACCACCAAATTCATATTTTCTACCTAATCTATGCCTGTATTATTGACAGTAAATTGCAAAATTCTAGACTAAGTATAAAAAGAATCACCGCTTTCTCTGTTCAAAACTACTCTAGTGATTGTCTTCACTTTGAGACTGATCAATGCCTATTTTTTCCAGCTAATCTACGCCGGCTATGGTTGGCAAACCCTGATCATCTTCATTCTCTTCGTCAATTGGCTCGTCAACATCTCCACCCTGCTCTCGTCCATTCTGGGCCGGCCGATTCTCGAGGGATGGCCCAAGATTAGAGTCAGTATTTTTTAGAAGCAATTTATTGAAATTGATTAGAAGATGAGAGGGTGGATTAGAATTCACTGTTGTCAGTTCTGATTTCGCCCATTCTGGGCCGGCCCATTCTGGAGGGATGGCCGAAGATTAGAGTGAGTGAACAATCAGTGGATAGTTATGTTTTATGCGGATTTGGAAGCGCACATTTACTATATACTATATGCGGAGAAACTTCGGATGTGCTTCACTATTCCTATAGGTTCGATGAGGGATGTTCAATTTGATTGACGAGTTGGTCTGATGTTACAAAAATATAATGAATAATATTCTGAAAGAATTTTTAGAAAATAACCTTTCCACGATTCTAATAATTATTAATTTATCATCACTGATTCCATTCGCAGGTGCTCATCCTCTACGGCATCTGCCTGCTCGCACTGATTCTGTCTGCTGCTCTGGAGTCGTGGTGAGTGTGCTTGCGGCCTTACAAACACGTGAATTAGGACACTTTTGTGCAAAAAACTAAAGCGAAAATTCGAAAAATACTGCTTGCACTGATCCTCTCCGCTGCACTGGAGTCGTGGTGAGTGTAGCATTCTAGCCTAAAAAGACTCTAATGGCCCATCTTGTATGTTTGGACGCTTCTGCAGTTTGCAGGGATCCAACAAACAAGGAATGATTGAAATGCGCGTGTTTCATCAGCGTATTTGAGCGCTTGAATTGCCTACGAAATTGTTTCCTTCAATATTCGATACCCGCCTCAGGTACTGCAACCTCTCCGTCGGACACGCCATCTTCAACCCGCGCTTCATTACCGTCTGCGTGAGTTATCGATTTATTATCTACCGTATCCTCAAAACATCGATTTTTATCCTACCGTAACTTTATCGATTACCAGATCTACAGTATCCTCAAAATATCGATTGTTATCCAACCATAACCCTATCGATTACCAGATCTACAGTATCCTCCACTTATCTATTGTTATCCTACAGTAACATTATCGATTACCAGATCTACAGTATCCTCAACATATCGATTTTCCAATCCTACCGTAACATTATCGATTTTCCAGATCTTCAACTGGCTGCTCGTCATCTCGTACGTCGGCCTTCTCATCGTCATCCTCCTCTTCACCCAATGATCTCCCATCAATCGATAATTGATAATCGATTGATTTCCCGGTGTTACCGTAATCTCTCTGGGACACTACCGTAGCCAACCCCATGATGCCGTACAAATTTCATTGTGTTGTGTATATTTGTGAGCAAGTAAATCAGTAAACAAGTTTGTTTATTTTCCCTAAGTATCGATTTGCATTCAACTCTCACCCCTATAAAAGGGCTCGTCTCCCTCCTCTCGCCCTTATTCTTCCCTCTCCACTCTCCGCTGGTCGACTCGTCCTTCTCTCCTCTCTCCACATCATGGCGATGAATACTCTGGCCGTAAGGATCCTGATCTACCGTATCGCCGTGAAGCTACCGTATCGATCGATACTACCGTACTCCTCTGACCCTACCGTAACCCGATTCCGTTCAGCTAGTGACGCTGGCTGTGACGGTCATTCTAATGCTGGGCGGTCCGGGCATCACAATCTGGAATGCAGCCGACCGTGCGCTCTGGGTACGGTACTCCTTTGGATGCGGTAGTCCACACGATATCGATTGTCCAGCTCGTGATCACCGACTGCTTTTTTCTACGTGGCGGTCAACGGTATCGGAATCTGGGCGATTTGGAGTCGGAACATGCGCGAGCTCAACACCTTCTTCATCGCTGAGGTACAGCGGGTGGTAGTTTAGCCGCAAAGCGACCGCTCTCGTGGGATGAACACAGGATCGAATGAGATGAACGTATGCTCACGTTGATTGCAGATCATTATGTGTGCGTGGGAACTGATGTGGGTTACGATCAACCTGGTCAACCCTTCATGCAGCACGGTGCGTTGGCATTTCTTTACTTCACCGGACCAGGGTTCCCCACTGAGCGCGTCGACCGAGCAGAACGAGGAGGAATAAGAGGAAAATATTAGGAGGGAGGGGAGAGTGAGAGAGGGAGGAAACCTTGGTCCGGCGAAGTAAAGAAGCGCCTATTCTCGAAGTCGGCGTGCTGCTCGCAATCGATGCATTGCAGTTGATGAAAGAAAAAGCTTAGCGAAAATTATGGCGAAAGGTGTTCTCACGGACGAGCAAGTGAACAAAATATTTAATGAGAAGGCGACGCCTATCTTTGCCTGGTTCGGATGCTTTTACGTCGTGGGCGTTTTGTCAGGTGAGGAAGATGAGCGATTCTCCCGTTTTGGGCCGACCCTTGACCACCCCGAATGAAATGCTATGCGGGAAATGAGGATGAAAGGGAACGAATGCTCTGGAATTGGGGCCAGACACCGAAGGAATATGTTTCCTTGCAGGAGTGGCGGCGGTTCTCTACTTCCTCATCCGCAAGCAAGTTCGCGCTGAAGTGATGTCCATGACGCAAGGCGGAGTCGGCCCGCAGGGACACCCGCTCGCCCCGCCCCTCGCCCCGCCCCCTTCCGCGCCGTCCGGAGATCAATCCGCGGAGCAGCAGCCAGGGGCCGCCGCGCCTGCCGCGCCGGCATAGACCGCCGAGTACCGTACCTCCGCCTTGTTACCGTAGTACTCTCACGAGTAGAGTGTATCCTGATTCGCAATAGTGCTCATATCGCGAAACAGAGAAAAAAAGTCTGTGATAAACAGTTCTGAAAACGTGATTGGGAAAGCAGTGTATTCCGAATGGACTTGGAGCACCACATAATTGTCTCGTCTCATATCTCGTGGCAAGGGAATGTCTCGCAGGGGAATGGTCTACTTTCATGCTGAAATATCTAGGAAATCGCCAATCCCATGATTCCTCACACTGTGTGTTGCATATTTTGTCAGCAAGTAAATCAGTAAACAAGCTTATTTATTGTGAGGAATGGTCCAGGAAGGGTCGGAATGTGGTTGGAATAAGTGCAAAATGGAAGGAAAGGATACTAAATTGGTTCATTGATCTTTGATCTCTAGAAGAAGTGCTTCAATGTGTTCGTAGCGCAGTGAACGGAGTGGTAGATGACGGAGATCTGCTCGGCTACCTGAAATCATTATTTAATTAGCAATTTTATTAATTAAAATAATTAACTAATTAGTTAATTTAATTAATCACTGACCTTCCTGCCGGCCTTCTTCTTGTCTGAGGCGTCAACGTAATCGTCGATCTGTAAAAGAATCAGAAATGTAAAAGAAAAGTGTAAAAGTGAGTGCTAAAAGTGTGCAGAATGTAAAAGAAAAGAATTCGTATTCGAGATACGCTTCATAAATTTCATGAATGTGACTATTTCGCACTAGGCCAATTTCATTGCCGTTTGTGAGAACGTCAACAAATATAAGTAGCTTCTATAAGTTCTACATCTTAAATGCGCCAAGATGGCACACTCACCGCGTCATACACCGCAGCCATGACCTTGCCTGTGTACGAGTCCTTCTCCGAGATGGAGTAGAGCACGTGGCGGTTCTGTGGCGCGCCAGGTGCGCCTCGAGGGTTGACGAAGCACCGCTCGGTCCTGGAGGGATTTCATACAAAGAGTTCCAGCACTGCATCAGGTTCAACCATCGAGATCAGAAACCAAAAATCTGAGTAGAATCTCAGTTTATGTTTCACAGAGCGCATACAGTTCGCGAATTCGACTAAAACCAGTTTGTTGATGACATTAAAGTAAAATCAAACAAAATTTTGATTCACAAAAAGCTGACATTCTCTTTTTTTTTCTCAGTTATGAAGTTCATAATATGAACCTTAGCAGAAAATTCAAGTTTTTCTTACATCATGATCCTCTCATTCACTCCTCTCAGTTGCCTCTGATCATAGGGATTCTCCGATTTCCCAACACGTATCCATCAAAACCTTACCCTTTCTAAACAAAAACAACAATCAACCCACATCATGATAATCTCATTCACTCCCCGCAGCTGTCTCTCATCGTGAAGGTTTCCGGTTAACCACCAACCCATTCCCGCAACTCTCAAACTACCACTAATTTAACTTTCTTAGTAAAACTAATAAGAATCTTCACCCACATCATGATCCTCTCATTCACTCCTCGCAGCTGTCTCTGATCATACGGATTCTCGGGCAACGCATCGCTCACGTGACGAGCGTGCTCGGCAAAGTGTTGTGCGCGGACGAGGAATTTCTGAAATAATCACTGTTGGTCTTTGATCTTTGATCTTCGAATGTTCACTGATCCCTGAGGGACTTCATCGACATTTAACACTAAGCCAAGTCTTCCGCGATCGAATCGGGAGAATGTTCTTTGATCTCTCACCCCGGCAGCCTTCTCTAGTAAGTCTTCCTAGTTTTATTACAAACGCCCTTTGAACACAAATACATTACAATTGCGCCACAAGGTAAAAAAATAATTCTAACATACTCCAGCAGCCTTCTCCAGGAAGTCCGCCTGCTGCTTCGCCTCGAGCAGGTGTGGGTTTGCGGGCAAGAAGTTGAGGGCCTGGAAATTGAGAGGAAATAGTTACAAGGATTCATCTGAATGTTGATTCCGTTTGAAAATGACGTTTGACAGTGGCTATCAATGTTTCTTTTTTTTTGTATTTGTTTTGCACCTAGCATTCAAGATTCCAATAATGATGCACAACACAATTGTAGTTCAAGACAGGCTGAAACTCATTAATTTCTGTCCTACGCAAATCCAGCCCGTTAGGAAACCAGTTTCCCTTCTACTGCATGATCTTCCATGAACTCAAATGTCTTACCTTCTACAACGTTAGTATCCAGACTGTGATAAGAACCAGCTACGGGGCCACCGTAATCCAAGGTTATCGCAAACTGACCTTCTTCAGTTCTACCGTGTAATTCCCGCTCATCTCTACGGCAATCCTCGTCACGTTGATAGGAAGGACGGGTGAGTCGGCCAGGGTTCGAGCGAGTTCGGCCCAGTACCGGCCGATGGTGCGGTGCATCTGGAAAAAATCAATTATTTTTTGATTGAGATCTGCGTGTACTCAGCACTGCTGACCGCTATTCATCTCCATCTTCTAGGGCTGCTGAAACCGATTTCAAAATCATCCGCTTTTGCGTTTTCCCTCAACAACTAATAGCCGCTTTCATCCATCAAAGGGTGATGCGCAGATCCTGCGAACTCACCGCGAAATCCGGCTTTTCATACAAGTGTTCATTCAGGAACGATGTCTCTCCGTTTCCTTGCTATCACAACACATACCCGGACGATTCAATGCATGATCCAACAAACTGAATTGAACTACTCACAGCAAAGTCGGGCTTGTCATACAGATGCTCATTCAAGAACGGCGTCTCAAACAACGTGTGATAGAGAGGGTACGAGTTCCTCGTAGCGTTGACCATGTTGAAGTCGATCACGGGCACTCCTGAGGTGATGAATTGCAAGTAAAAATGCAGAATGACAGAGAATGCGAAAAAAAAAACGAAATAGATGAGCAAGATGGACTTCTGAAACTGTTTAGCAATGTTTAGAATATTGTTTGGTTATTCTGTACTCGATGCCAGCTAAGCATTGATCTGTCCCCCGCTCGTGAAGCTCAAGAATACTGCGTGAAACTCATGTGAACTTCGATGCGCAGCGCACAATTAATTAGGGAATTCGAAGAAACTCGCGTTATCAAAACCAAAACATGTTCAAAGATCTGAAAAATGGTTACCAGCGAAAGTGAGGAACCCAGCGTGGTCGGATCCTCCTCCGGGAATCTGCATGTCTGGTTGGTTGTCCTTGCCGGGGAAGGCGCGGGCCCTGGAATATTTTCAGACTTTGCGATGAGTTTCAGCACGTGCTTTTATGACTATAGGCTAATCTCGCTACAATAACTGTCTGCATTCCTTCATAGTAGAACATTCACCACGTATCATTAAGTGCCTTCCTTTCCCGAGGAAAATTTCATTCTAGGTGAATCATTTTCACGCTATTCTCGAAAGAACTTCCGAACTGCAAGATAGACTATGATGTGCTAGCAACCCCGCCCGTTCCCTCAAACTCACCACGTATCATACAACGTCTTTCTGCCCAGATGGACCTGATCCTCGAGATGGTTCGGAATCCTCTTGGCGACGTCGATTGCGACATCTCTCATGGAGGGAATGGTGTTGACGTTTCTGGAGAAGATCAAAGATCAACTTCTGTGAACTTCTTCTTCTGTTCTACTTCTAATCCACATTAACCGGTCGACGAGGACCTTCGATTCCAGTAAGAGAAATAAACGAACTGCGAATGATTCCTTACGAAGCTAAAGATGCTTCTCCAAACTCCCAGAATAGAAGAATTTCCAGTTCAAGATAACTAAATAAACAAACAGTGAGTAATTGCCCGCGAAGCAGTCCATGTTGAGGTAAGCGACGGCTCGGCCTCCTGAAAAATGCTGATGATTATAGGCATTTTCCGGGAAAAAATCGATAATCCTAGGCATTTTAGGAAGAAAAAGCAGTTGTTTGTGGTAGTTGTAGAGATGCGCACAGGAATTGAGTAATCATCGTGATTTCCGATAAAGGCGTGCTTGTGTAACTCAATATAGATCGTCGAACTTGAACCATCAGAGAGAATTCGAGGGAACGTACCAAGTTTGCTGCAGGAACTCCTCTACAAACTTTTAAGTTAAAACCAAACTCGAATTGGACCTCATTCTTACTATTCAGTACTTATTTTATGATGATCTTGGTGATTTCGAAAGCATACAAAAGAGAAACGTACCCAATTGCTGAACGAATTCCTCCACGAACTCGGTCGACCCGAGCAGACCGTACTCCTCCGCGTCCCATGCAGCAAACATGATCGAGCGAGCTGGAAAGACGATGATGATTTTGATCTTTTTAATTTGTGCTTCAAGTTGAGAGGCAAAACTACTGAGAGTACAACTCTATTCCCGGCTTCTACGTCGTGTTTCAACCATCGCCCTCGCTATTTCAGCAAGGATAGCCGGGCCCGTTTTCAAACAATACTCGAAGGAAAACCAAAGGTTTACATACAATTCGCGTTCCATAATCCCATAAGAGAATGGCGTACCTGGTTTCCAAGTCGTGTTCTTCGTCGTCTCAACCATCGCCCGTGCTACTTCAGCCAGGATAGCCGTTCCCGAGTTGGGGTCGATCGATCCGTAGACCCAAGCGTCGAAGTGGTTGCCTGAAATGGAAAATGTTAGAGTAAGGAGCTCCCTCTTCAAGTGATTTTATTGTCGTCTCGCGATAACTACACTGGGGTTCGCCTGCCTGAATCTAGAGGTCTCTTCGGAAATCGATTTCTGGAGCAAATGGCTGTGGGCTTGCAGTACATTGCTTGATAACGCAGACTAGAAGTGTTTTCGGTTGAGTTTTTGATCGGTTTGGGATTGACCAATCCGTAGACCTACACATCGAAGTGGTTGCTTGTAGTGATAACGGTTGATTCATCATTGAAATATTTTCGAAAACATGGTTTTTTAAGAAAAAAAATGTAGCCAAAAGGTGAAAGGATTGGTAAAAACGAGGAGCGGATAAATCTCCAGGTGCCTAAGCGGTTTCATGATTCGATAACAGTTTATTGATCGATAGCAGGCGAAAAAGATTTTCAGACTCCAAGAAGCATCGTGCTGTCTCACGATCAACCTTTCTTCTCATATGCGCTTGGTGAAACATATGACACATTCTGTGCGCTTTTTCCTTGCACTCCTCTCTGTATGGTAATTTCGGAATCGGTATATGTTTCAGCACGACAGTATTAGGACACACATAAACGGTGCAGTGATCCATTGCAGATGAGAACATATAAAAACATCACTAAAGTTCGCTTGCGTCTAAAAGCGCTACAGTGGAGATCTCGCATAATGAAGACACGCATCGTTCCAGTCGGAATAATGGATCCGACAACCAGCACTCGTTTACCCACTCATTCGTGTGCTTGTTTCGCTCGCAAGTTGTTGGTGGAGGGTGCAAGGTTCGGAAGAACTCGGCATCTACGGATAGTATGACAAGCGGGAAATGACAATTGTAGGACACGCTAGATATTCAATGAATGAAGGTCGGCCAGAAACCGAAGAAGTGTCCAAGATTCTTGACCCACCCAGAATCACGTATCGATCCTCCTCGTCCTGTCCGGGGATGTAGCCGACGACGTTGTGGATGTGTCTGAACAGGGGGTATAGCTTTCAGAATGCCGTATCTCCTTTCTGCGTACTCTGTCAGACCAAAGATAGTGCCGAGTGCAATAAAAAGCAATCTGCCGGATGGAGTTATGAATTTGATAAAATCCATCACGTACTTCGTCTCCAGCGAACTCTTCACATCAACGACAGTCTTGAAGCCGTCGCGGAGTCCCGGACCGAGCCTGTGATTATCGATTTGTTATTGATTGGTTATGGTATCAGATCGACTCACCGGTAGGTCACATTCACGTTGCCCTGCCACTCGCCGGGCACTTGGGGACCGGCCATGCGCGAGAGGATCTGAGAGCAGCAAATATTTTGATGCGAATACGCTATGCTTTGATTTTTCTATTGAAAAAGTATTTCATTCATGTTTCAAAAGCATTGTCCGATATTCATTGAACAGCTAGACTCGCTGTAGCAACATGCGTTACCTGAAACACACTTGTGTTCCCGGAAAGACACTGGACAATTTCACAGAAGAATCCGCTTTGCAATGAGTTTCAGTCTCTGAATAACATCTGCCAAAGAGAATCCTACCGATTTAGCTTTGGTATTTTCATTAAAAATATTTGTTGATGATGTATAATCTCACCTCATAGGCAGTCGTGTACGAGATCGGCAGTGCCGGGATGGAGGGGATGATGGCGTCTGCTTTCACTTCATCGATCGTTCTGGAAATGAGCTTTTAGTCTTTTTTCGGTGTCGTTGAGGTCTGTGAGGTCTCCGATGTCTACATTATTGACAAAAAAGAATAAAAACGATCGGGAATTAGTATTCAAAGTTTAGAACGGCTCCTGAAATATGATTCCAGAGTGAAGCCAGGCTGAGAAATCATGTTCTTCCAAAGTACTCACCTCGACTTGTAAGCTCCAGGTTTCGCGGGGTACAACGGAGTCAGCGGGTCGCCGTTCAGCTTATAAAATGGGGTAGTATCAAATTGAGGGCGATCGCATGAGTTGCAATATGTTTCAACGCATCAATTTGAGATGAGTGCGTAAACTTGTGCGATCACTGTAACATCCTTCTCGCCAAAAACAAATACTTTTTGTGTTTCGATTTCTACCACTGCCATAACCCTACCGTACCTTCATGATCGATCCTCGCTGCACGCCCTCGGGCGGCATCCACACGCTCTTCGGGTAGACATCGTCTGGGAATTATCGATTTATCGATTTTTCATGCCATGATGTTTTAGTTCTCCGTGTACTCGTGCATTGTCTCACTATCGACAGCGCATGCTGAAAGCCTAATTAGTTTTTGATTCACCTTTTTGATCTTTGATCTTTGATCTGTGCACTCACCTCTGCCTCCCTTCGCAACCTCAGCCGGGTCGGAGAAGAGGATGGCCGCACGGGCTCCGTGGGCTTGAGCCTCGGCGACCTGCATAACCGAATTTCCGCTGCTTATCAGCACAGGACAAAACTATGTTTGAGAATGTGTCTAATTGTGCAAATATGGGCTTTGATGAGTTCATCTTGATCAGAGACCAGAAAGAGATGCGTTTCCTGATCCACTACAATAATTAGCATAATTAGGTCACCTTATCGCCCCGGAAGCTCTCGCCGTACCGCATCATCGCAATCTTGCCCTGGAATTTGAAATATAAAGTTCAAATTACTTTTAATTTGTTTATTTCATACTAAAAAAGCCATCGTCGCAAGATCAGTAAGAGCAATATCTCTAGTCTTTTCAGACGAGCGTGAAACGCATTTCTCAGAAATTTCATCGTTCTCAGGAAATCCTTGCATTCAGTATCCGAGCAGTTATGTTTCAATGTTACTCAAAGAGTTTATTTTTGTCTCTCTCGATGTTCATGTCTAATGAGCCGTTTCGTAATAAATTCCAATGCTGCTATGTATTTCCATTGAAATCACAATTACTCACAGTCACATCAATGCCCAGCTTCTTGAGTCGCTCAAAGTCCTTGGGCGTGCCGGAATGCGCGTACACGACGTCTCCCTCGACTGTTCCCGGCGCGGAGTAGGCCAGCCATTGGTGACCGGCGTCTACAAAAGATATTGCATCATCATTATGCAACCCATCGTTCTCTTCAAGTATCATTGGGATAGAATTCAGACTCTTACGAGGTGCTCCCTGCTCGTCAGGCAGGATCGGTTCAGAAACACCCTTGGACGTAAAGACGGCGCGCCCGTTGCGGTTCTTGATCGAGACCTGCAAACAGGAATAGATAAAGAAAGGCTTATCTGACATTGAAATATTAAGTTTATTGTAACCAGAATTCCAGCTGGACTAACGCTAGAGATTGCACACAACCTTTCAGGAAGAGGTGAAACATACATAAGTTTTCAAGTACGAGCAGCAAACACGTGACACTAGGAAAACTTTCTACGACCGTAGCCTTAAAGATCTCATCTGATAACATAGTCCAACGATACCTTCGATTTCCGTAATCCTAACTACCGTAACCCTACCGTATTCGGTCGGTCCCAGTCCGGATAGGAGAGCAGCACATCGTACGTGAGCGTGTGCACTTCTGCAAGTTAGATGATAATTGCAGCAACATTCTAAATTCGAAAGCAATTCAGAACCGTTTGCTGAACAGTTTCTGTTTCATTTGAACAGGCCCTATCCACGTTGAACACGTTATAGTCTCAGCCCAATCCCATACTCCGTGTCGGTTCTGGCGCGAAATTGAATCGATACTAACTCTGAAGTCCGGCATCCGTATACATCTTTTCGATCGTCTTGGCCACTCGCTCGTTGGCCTTGGTGCCAGCCTGCGAGATCAAAGATCAAATTGGTACTTTCGAAATTCTCCAATTTTATTATTTTTGTTCTGTACCACGTTCGGATTGTTCATTGGAGACATCTGAAGCAATTGATTGAGAAGAACTCGTGAAACTCAACTAATTCGAAAGTGGTTGCATTATCAAAATCTATCTCAAAGCATCGCCGGCACAAGGAACTATTCCGATCAAAGATCCAAAATCATCTCCTCACTAGACTTTGGAAGACAACGATGTGACTAGTCACTTGAACGTCTCGCACTCCTCATTCCGCGTACGCTCTCGCCCAAAAGCGGTCGATTTGCATAATAAGGGACTAGTCACATCGTTGTCTTTCAAATAGGGCTGTCAGAATTAAGAATGACTCTCCTCTTTTTCCACACTCTCTAATCGATCAGGCAGGCGAGAGAGTGTGTGAAATGAGGAGAGCCATTCTTAATTCTGACATCCCTACTTTCAAAGTCTTCTCCTCACCTGATGCGGTTCCTTGGTCAGCGCCCGCAGATTCGCCTTGATGTTCTCTCCTTTGATCGCTTCTTGCAGCGCCCTGCCGATCTGGTCCTGGATCTCTGCAATTTCAGGTTCTAAGAGTTCCTCCTCTCAAAGAGTTCCCATCCTTAGCATTAGAGCTTTCGCACTCTCTAAACTATCGCAATTTTCAGCTGATTTGGTCCCGGATCTTCCCAATTTCAGACAAATTCCGGATCTATGCAATTGCATCATCAGTAAGCAATTTTCATTATAGACGTCCCTTGCAGAGAACAAAACCATGCTTTGAAGCGTGCATGCTGCGTGATAGCTCCTACAGTAACCTATCAGTCGATAATCCTACCGTACCCTCAATGCTTTCCTGCCTCGGCAGCGGAACTCCCTTGTCTGCCTGCATCTTGCCCAGTCCGACGATGAAGAGGGAGACCTGGATGGGGATTTGATTAATAAAATAAGTATTATTTTAATTATATTCATTAGCTAGTTAATTAAAGTCATTACCAGGACGCCCCCAAGTAGGGCAGCATACGCCCGGACCATCCTGTGCGAGCGGAGCGAGGAGCCTGGAACGGGGGATACGGTAGTTCTGGTTACAGTATCGAATTGGTAGGTTGGGTTACTGTATCTCTAGAAAGTTTGAATTGGAAGCGTGGAGCCTAGAATGTTTGACAGTAGAAATTCAGATAATGAATACGAAATCGTCATCTACGTGAATTCTGAATGAATTCACAAACGTCGAACGATATGTCATTTCTCAAACAGTCTGGCACGAGAGATGTCGGAATTTCCGAACCCTACTTGACAATGAGCAACGTGAGATTCAAAGACGATGAAAGACGGGAAGAACTCACTATGCTCAAAATAGTTTTTGGAATGAATGCGCGCTATCGATTGATTGCTACTTGAAAGTGCCGACTATTCATAAGCATGCATTGAAACACATCGAAACTATCAAATTTGTTTCTCTCGCCCAAGAAAAATATGCTGAATGAGTGATCGACGAATGAATCTAGTGATTTCTGAGAGATGCTGACAAATTTTCTCGCTGTTGACTTTCGAAGCTGACAAATCGGAGATCAGACCATCTTTCGATCACCTAACTGCGCATGCGTGCTCAAGAGTTCGAAATTTTCATAAATTTCCTGACTATGCATGTTTCAGCACGAATGAGACTGAGAAAACTACAGCTTGATGTCTAATAAAAATGATATCTTGATCGTAAGAAGTGCCAAGCGAGGGCTAAGATTGTTGCAAGAGGATGTAAAGGCAAAAGATTATCTCACAGCTGATCAACTGTGAAGGGAACTTCTCAAAAGAAAAGAAATGGTCAGGTTCTTCCGAGAGTGGACGTGAAACGAAACGAGAGGCGACAATGAGAGACTATCACTGTTTGCTGTCTGATAAGGATTGATTGGGGGAGCCAAATACAGGGAGAGGTTAGTGACCGGGGACCGCTGATTCTCAGATCTTTTGACATCGTGTGTTCGTAGCAGATCAGAGGATCAATGAAAAGCCTAGTAAGATTGTGGAGAAAGGCAATTGAAGTGCTATGAAGAAAAGAAATCTTGCAGTTTTATACTAAATCAACATCCTCGTGCATGTTTCTTTTCTCACAATGATCATCGCAGAAAAAAAAACAAGCGTGAGCAATGTCTCTGATTCTCTTCATCCTTCCCCATCCCTCAATCTTACTGGCTGACGAGAGAGCACATGAAAGTGAGAGAATCTGATCACTCATGCCTCACTCCCATTGAAAATGTGACAAGGAAGAGGCGAGTTGTGACATTTGCAATTCCGACTAGCAAAGATGAGCGTTTTTTGAAAGAAATTTCGCAAATCTCACGTTTTCCTTAATTAATAAATCTCTAATTAAGTAGATAATTAATTAGTTAATTGAAATAATTAAAAACGCACCCCGCTGCTGCATGCCGACGCCCACATAGGGCATGGTAGGGCGGGTTACGGTAGATCAGCGATACGGTAGGAGTACGGTAGGTCGGATTGTGGAACAAGAAGAAGAGCTGGCAAGTGACTCCGATGAAGGGGTGATTTTTGCAGGTTACGGTAGGTCAGATTATCGACTTGAAGATTTCGGTAGGTCACGGAGTCGGAATCGGCGCAAGAAGGGTAATCAGAGGCCAGACTCGAGTGAAATAATGGGGCCCCGGAAGACTCTCCACTCAACGTTAAACACTGCTGCTGCTCTCTTGCTACTCTTTCCTCTACTCCCTCGCCCGCGGATCTCGGGGGCAATCTATTATCACGTTGTCAGAGATCGAGGAAGAGCCGGGAGGAGCAGAGCCGGGAATTAGGGGAGCCGGTGATTTGACGGCCGGGAGATAAAGGAATTATGAGATATCTCTGAAGTTACGGACCTCGGGATGCAATCTATTATCATGTTCTCAGAGATCGAGGAAGAATGCCGGGAGTTGGGCCTGCAGGTGGCGAGATGTGAGATGATTGCCGGAGATGATTGCCGGAGAATAGAATTTAGCGTCACGATAAAGAATACATTATTCGGGGTTCTTTTGAAACTCTTTTTTTTTCAATTTTGTCTGATCTCGCAACTTGGGGTGTGTGAGAAGAGAAAGCAGTCTTTCTTTCTTTTCTTTGACTGAACTTTGAGTAGGAAGATCCGCTGAAAAATTTCGCACAGAATGCAAAGATTCATTGCAGAATGAGTCTTTCTGTTCAAATCGCTCTGATCGAAGCCGGAGTATGTTGAAAGCTAATTTACAGCATCCTATGAGTGATGGCTAGTTGAGCAGCCGGCCGAACAACATCTATCCCCGTCTCTCCAAATCACACACTATCTCGTCTTGTCTAACCGGCGAGAGATCATGCGAAACGAGGAGAGTCATTACTCTAATGAGGATGCGAGTGATTTATCGCTGCGTTCTCCTTGGTGCGGTTAGACAGGGCGAGAGAGCAGGCGAAATGGAGAGAGTCAGACGAAAAGCGATCCACTTCCTCAGGAATTCGTCCTGAATTGAGCTGCTAAGCTCGTCGATGACAAAGTGCGCAGCGCTCTCCTTATTTTCCATGATTTCTCATCTGTCTGATCCTTGGGGTGATTGAAGGCAATTATGTTGGTGATAACGAGGTTAATCCGTGATTGGGTATCGATTGAACTTGTCTCTCTCAAATTTGCATTCTATCTCGCTTCCTCTATCAGTCTAGCAGAATTCAAATATCGTGAGGAATGTGTCAGAATAGTAATAAAATAGGCGGAATTTAAAGGAGGGCTATTAGCAAAGAAATGGGCGAAAACATGCATTTATTGGCTGCAAAAAACCTGGGTCGAAGGAGGCATCGAACCACCGGGCTTCAGAGAGGTTGACCGGAGCTCTAACCACTGCACTACACTGGGGTGTTGGAGCTGCTCCTCTCATTTCACATTATGATCGAGATGCTTTCACATTCAAATTCCCGCCATTCCCCTGTCCTTTCAAGCGTCCATGGCACATTGCCAACTTGCTATAAAATCGTTCAGGCAAAAGATACAACCATGCGGTTTTCGGATTTCTGATATGGTTCATGATAGCTACAGTTCTGCGTTGGTAGATTAGACATCTAATATTTGCTATTAGCCCTCCTTTAATAAGCAAAGTGCCCAGCTGATAAACTGGACTAGTCACTTCCCCCTGTCTCACCCTTGCGAAACTGTACACAATGACCCTTATCGGCACAGTCAAACAAAGAAAAAAGTGCACACTTTACCGTTCTTGCGGAAAATCGTCTTTGGCCGTTCGTGAATTGATAGGGTTGATCAAGCGTAGTGATCTAGATAAGTGTTTAATCAAATAAACAAGAAAAGAGGAAGTGAATAAAAAAATAATCAAATTATTGCATCACAATTCGATAACAGACCGGATACGGTATCGTAATATTTAAAATGCGCGCGCATGCGTTACGGTAATTGGATTTTACCGATTTCACCATCTTGTTGTTCGTCCACTGCGGTCCGATTTGCTCGTTTTTTCGTGTATTTCTGCTGATTTTGTGATGTCACAACCTGCTTATCAGTGTCGGGGGTCGTTGCTATCTCGCTAGGCGTGACTCCGCAACAGCCCAGCGTAATTGGCTCTGATAGCCGCGCGCCTATTTCGTTGGGTAAATCTCAATATCGTCCTCATCGTTTTGCGCACTCTCTAGGGGCTTCGATCACTTATATTGCGGCCGAAACGGCTGACCATTCCTCGTAAATCTCCGTTCCCCTTCTCACCTTGATTCATCCAGTCCGCTCCCGTTCGTTATTCGCATTCTCATCGTTCACCCACCGTGTCGTAAATCTGTTCACTAAGCGGTATTTCTCGCTCATATCTCGCGCGTCTTGTATCAGTTTTCTCCGGCCGCGCTGCTCCCCTTCCTATATACGAGACGAGCTCGAACTAAAATGGGGCGAATACCCCTTATGATAGTAGTTGATGTGTTGATGACTCCGCAGGGACCGCTTTGCGGGCCAATCTCGACGAGTAGTAATCCTTTCGCTGTTTAACGCACTGTCTAGCGCTGTCTGACCGTGAGAGAGCAGTAATGATTAGTGAGTCTAAGGCTGTTGACCGCCCGAACCTTCAAGCGTCGCTCCTCCTTTCCCATCATAGTCTCTATTGTGTGCATGAGTAATCTACTCTTCTGCCCCCCCCCCTTCCATCTCTTCCTCCTCCTCCCCTTCCATCTCTCGGCGCTCCACTTTTGCATCCTTTTGCCTATCAGCTGAATCTTCTCTGCACCGTGTAGTGTCTTCGCGTATATGCAAATGGCGCATCTGCGTCGAGGTGAATACATTTATTCAAATTTATTATTTTAATTAATTAATTAACTTTATTCCAGCTTCACCCATGACTGCGGGCAAGCACAAAAGGCAGAATCGCAACAACAAAAAGGTAAGTAGTCCTTTGATGGTTCCGGGGTTTGCGTCACTACTATCATCGTTATCATTTTCGATCAGAGATAGCGAGATAGTGTATGAAACGAGGAGAGCCAAGCATCATCACCTCATTGTTGCTGTCGGCGTTTCGAAAAGGCATGGCGGCGCGTCAAAGCATTTCTTCTCTCCCCTGCGCACTAGCTCCCCCCTATCCCTTTCCTGCTTGTTCCTGAGATACGCGTTCCCAGTTTGTGGCGTAAGGTGCGGAAAAGGGGAAGAGGATCGATTGATATATTCAGAAAAGAGAAGCGATTCGGAGAAAACGACGCGCCGCTAATCCTCTTAGTGACAGGCGATTGACCCATTGACGCCGCGAGTGAAAAATGTGCATTCAAATGTGTTTATCGAATCAGGAAGCGATTCGCGAGGTGGAAAATATCGTTTTCTGGAAGTGGTAGTGGATGTAGTGTTGCATGAGCAGTACAAGACTCGATGCTTCTGAATTGCCACGATTCTCCATTCGCTCCGCGTACTAATAACAACTACAATTTGCGTTAGCGTAAATGTGAAAGCTCTGGGAGATCTTTGAACCAACTTGTGCCTTGTGGACACTTAATCTTACCCGGATCGAGAACTCTGATCAGACGAGTGGGCAGAGAAAGGGAACAACTGATTAGAACGGGAAACGTTCGTTTACCTTTCCCCTTATAGAACCATTGAGCTCATGCGGTTTCGTTGTGTGTGAAACGTCAATATTTGCGCGAAAACGTTCATGGATCAGCCGTTCTTCGTTCTTGGAACGTAGAAGGGAAAGACTAGAAGCTCCAAACTAGCAAGTCTCGAAAATAAATGGAAGTGAACAAGTAGAGCATTAACTTCTGCCATGGATTCCACTCGAATCGCGTCTGGAAGTCAGAATTCTCAAATTTTGCGGAGGTGCGAAAGTGGCGTTGCACAGATTGTGCAAGTTCGGATGATTTTGAGTTGCTCCAATTGACCCGCTCCCTGGATGAGAACATACAACAAGTTCAAATTGTGAAAGGATGAGACGCAACATTGATTATCGATTTCCTTTTCCAGAATCGCCGAGTCGCCTTCGACGTGTCCGAGGGCTCGCACGAGGAATGGACGACCACTGCGAGTCCCGAGGAGAAGTCGAAGAGTACGGTAGTTCAGGATTATTGAGGATACGGTAGCTATTGATTAGTTGAAGGGCATCTAGGGTGGAGGCACAGGCTAAGGTGGATGATTAGGCTACAGTAATGATGAAAAACTTGTTCCCGGTAGGTAGGAAGGATTAGAATAGCGCCTGGGTGATTAAAGTGACGTGCTGTAGGCAAGCACAGTTACTATAACAGTCATAACAACATCACGAGCTAATAACTACTTTGAATCACTCACTCAGCAGCGCACTCATTCCACACACCAGTTCCCGTGTAGTATGCTAACCAGATTCAATGAGGAAGAGAGGGACGGAAATGAAATGAGGAAAACGCTAAAGTGCCTTGTCCTCCTCAAGTGTGGTTTCCCCTAATCTATGCAAGTATTCAATAGGCTAATCACTGCTTCAACTTAATGGCTTATTTCTCTCGTACACCGTTCCTAATAGGTTTGGCTGATGGCAAATGAGTTGGTGAGTATGCAAAGTGAGCAATCAATATTTTCGATCTCATTTTATCGTCTCTCTTTCCTTTCATTTTAACCAATCGATACTCGCAGGTGCGGGCGGCAGTCTGCTCAAGCGCATCGACTCCTTCCTCAAGGTACCGTTTCCGTCGATTATCGATTGATAACTGATTATATTTGGCATGAATGCGTGATCTGTATGCTGATTTCGAGTTCCTCTCATCAGATTTCACGATGTTTTGCCCAATGTGCGGTAATTCAGGACAAGGGCTCGGCCAAGGCGGCTACCGCATCCAAGACGACCGTACTCCTCTCTCCGCAGCCCGTCCCGCAGCGCAAGAAGGTGGGTTACGGTATCTTATCGATTTTCTGAATCGGCTCTTTCCTGCGGCTTCGAGATGTCTATCATACACCGTCTTGTAATCGCGTGAGCTCCACATGCTCATTCGCTTGCCTTTTTGGTTCAAAGTTCGAGTGTGGCGATAGCTTCCATTCGAAACGAGTGCCGACGTGTGATTCAGCAACGAAAAGTTCGCAGAGCGGCCAGTGAGAAAGGGATTGTGACTAAAGGAGTGAGAAGTATGTTCAAGCGGCTCCTTTCACGTCTTTGCGGGGTTAACTAATGACTAACAAATGGATAGTGATAGATAGAGAATGATGCTACTGCAACGCTTTTACTTCGTAGCGTATAAGAGCCTGGAAAACGAGCATCGCGCTAGGTTTGCCAATTGGAAGCGAGAAAGAGAGTGTGACTAAAGGAGTGAGAAGTGTGTTCGAGCGGTGCCTCCTTTGCGGGGGTCAACGGATGATAAACAGATTGAATAGTGATTGATTGCATAGCACAGAGTAGCTGTATCATTTTCTTCATTACGCGTATCACCTTCTAACGCCCGTGAAACGGACATCGAGCTAGGTTGCCAATTTGCAGGCAGCGTAAAAAGATTGATATGCCTCCTTTGCGGGGGTCAACGGATGATAAACAGTTTGATGGGGAGAGTAACGAGAGTAATGGATAGCTGGCTGATGAGAGTTGTTTGTATATTGAGCACCGCGATGGGGAGGCCGATTGCATAAGTTAATACTCGCCGGGTCTTGTGCAGTCGATGAAACCAGCCCGCTGCTAGTACGGCAATTGTGGAAACTGTGCATCTCTATCTGGGGTCAACTGAAGATAAACAGCTAGGTAATGAACGATTGATTCTCCTTTTCGTCCCCATGCGTTTCACGTGATGGCAAACAGTTGAGCGCGATGCAACAATGATGATACCGTTCAGAGGGATTTTGCTTTTTATAAGTCTCGAAATCAGCGTAGAACTGTTCCCGGTCCGTTGCCTCAGCTCTTTTACAACTCATGAGGCACGAATGTCACTGATTGTCGCAAACTTACTTTTTCCTCCTTCCAATCAAGTGTAAAATGTATTTATTATTGTTTCAGTTCAAAAAATACCGAGGAGGCATTGGAACAGCTTTAATGTGCCGGTTATTTTAGTGCCTGTGAAACGCACCTCTCACTGCTTGTGCAAAGCTGCCGATAGTTGCTAGGAACACTTCCTTTGCTGCTAGGAACGCGCACTTGATTCCGTATTCTGTTTCTCCCCCAGCCAGCCAAAGCGAGAGAGCACACAATATGGTGAGAGTCGGACCATTGCTAGCGGACACTTCGCCCTTTGCTCTGTCCATTCCCCCCGCTCTCTCATCAACCTGCTCGCAGCCTAATTGCTATTGACAGACAGCGCTGCTAGGGGTGAAGTTTATGTGCGAAAGTTGGAAGAAGAGGAGCAGTGAGATAAGATTAGAAGTGAGATGGAATGGTGACCACCGAACGGGGAATGCGGGTAGGGATCGAAAGGAATTTATTAGTCCGAGAGTGAGGAGTTTACGGAGGGAGAAATCGATAATTGCAGAGCCAGATGCCCCTGCGTGACCTACTCGACATCCTCGACCGGCGAGGCGGCAATGACCAGGAGAGGTACGGTAGGGGTACGGTGAACGGTGTGGGCAATCGATAATGTATTATGAATGCGGGACTCCAAAACAAGCATGTGGGGCCTTGAGAGGTTAGGTTATGTAGGGGGTTTCTCAATTCCGGAAAGCCCACACGAATTTCGCCAAACAGAACTTGGTTTCATAGCATGCTTGTAGTACTGGCCTCCTCTGGAATTTGATAAAGTCTTATTCCGCTCGGCCTTCTATAATTCGCTTGAAATGCATTACCTAGTGCTTGAAAGATCTTACCGATTATCGATTTTGAGATTATTGATTGATCATCGATCCCTTCCTTACAGTATCAGCACGCTATGGGAGATCAACGAGCGGATCGAGAGCCAGTCCGGCTACATGACGCGGCTGCAGATGCGCGAGGATTTCATCAGTGAGTAATACAGTACTCGAGAGAGTACGATAGATAGTCAGTTGGCGATTGGTGAGAGGTACGGTAGATATTATGGGAACATTCACGCTTGGTTTTGCGAATCGAAAAAGGAGAGTTTCATGATCACCACAAGAGTTCTTGATTATGGTGCGGCACGATTGTATTACAGCAGATTTGCTAAAAAACGATGAAAAAAAAAGCTGGCAGCATACCACAGCTGCAGATGTGTAATGAAATATCCGTCCCTGGCAATCGAAATGAGAAACAAAAATAGACAATTCGCGATTGCGTTGGACTACGATATCCCCTCGCTGAATCAATCAATACCGCCTTTCCAGCACTCGGCCTGAACGTGTGCCTGCACTCGTACGAGAAGTCGCGCAAGACGAGCGCCGAGATGTGGCGGGAGATCCATCGATTCAGAGAGGGTGAGTACAAGATACGGTAGGAATACGGTAGGGATACGGTTGCTATCACAATGAACTGCCAAAAATTAACGGTGGAAAGGTTGGTTGGTTCGCATCTCCCTGTAAGGTCTCCGTTGCACCGTGTTCATATAATTTCGGAGCAACGTCGAATGTGATCTCATCGGCGCTCATCTCGTTAACAAACATAATTAAAATCCGCCTAATGTTTAGTGACTCTTTTCATTAACTAACTAATTGTAAGTAGACAAATTAATCCTCTAATCACCCTAATTGGCAGGCGAGAAGCGCGACGCGGCTGCGGAGGGCGAGCGACGCGTGCCCATCGACGTCTTCTGGCAGGCGTACTCGCTGCAGAGAGAGGGCGGGCATTCAAATCTGGTGGTGAGTCGTGAGGGATACGGTAGCCGCCCTTTCCCATCTCGTATTAATCACAATTTTTTAAACGGGTGAACATCCAGATTCCATTGACTATCCGATGTGTATAGATTCTCTATGTATCCTAGCTGCAACCTCTGCCTTCCTTTTCGTGGCATCTGTCTTTTTTGCTGAATATAGTTCAGGGATAGATTGACGATTTATCACCTACAGTAACCCGCAGATTATCGATTACCTCCCTCTATTCCAGCTCGATCTGCTGGAGCGCCTCTCGCACCGGCCCTTCACGCAGCACGAGCTGCAGGTGCTCATCGGGTACGCCAGCTCCGGCAGAGGTACGGTAACGAGGAAGAGGAGGGGTACGGTAGCTCCGATCGATTAGATCAATAACCTGATCAATTGCAGAGTCCCTGCACGCGATCCCGACGGGCATCGTATCCGCACTCCACCCGCACACCTCCTCCTCCGCCCCCTTCCTCCAGCCGCAGGTACGGTATTGTGGGCTACGGTAGATTATCGATTGATTGGGGAGAAGGTTACGGTAGGCGAATTGTCCCACCCGGCCTTCCTCCAGCCGCAGGTACGGTAGGAGTATCGATTGATTGAGTGAAGTCTTGGGAGTGAAGATGTGGCAAGCGCTTTGTTGACCGTCCATGTTTGCTGCTCACCTGCCACTTCTCCGATCCACGTAATCTGTAAATCCGGCTCTCAACGCGCAATTCCTGATTTTTCGCGCAGTTTCTTTTGCAAAAACCTTGTGAACTTGGTCGTGTGTGTTTGTCGTTGCACCTCTACTAGATGTTAGAGGCGACTGTCCCTTCTCAATTTTCCTTCCACTAGTTTCTTTTCAAACAAACATTAATCAATAATTCCAGAATGGCGCCCTCCACCACCCCTCCCCCTCGGCCTCGCCGCCCCCGTCCGACCCCGAGATACGACGAGAGGGAGAGGGAAGGGCCGCGAAGAAGGACCTGTTCGAGATGAGCATGACGTGAGGGATTGATTGATTACGGGCGAGTACGGTAGGATACGATAGTTGTGGATCGTGAACTGATTTTCTTGATACTGTATGTTAGGCGTGAAGAATAGAAGGAGAGGGGATAGCCGCGAAGAAGGACCTGTTCGAGATGAGCATGGCGTGAGTGTACGGTAGGGTATGGTAGCTGTGGATCGAGAACTGGTTTTCTTCATGATGTGACTCCCATAGGCTTCTATGTAGAACGTAATCACTTGAGCGCCTGGCCCATCCTAGTTCCGCTCACAGTACTTGTTCTTGTTGTAGTACGATCATTCGATATTATCTTAAATACTTGTAATTATGTTACTAAATTGCTTAATTAATTAACATCCTTGCAGGCTGGAGGAGACCAACATTCGGCAGCCGATTCCTCGCCGCACCCGATCGATGTCGAGGAGGCGGCCCTCCAAGCACACCCTTACCGTGGGTTATTGATTGATTGATACTGTAGATTACGGTAGATAGGGATGGTAGTGGATTGCGAACTGAATATTTGATTTGTTTTCGTATTCAAAGGTGGCTTGTTTTGGGCCTCATTGATTTTACAAAAACCGATTCGATGCACCTGACTTCTACTTTCCTATTCTTTTTGTAAAATAGAAAATAACCTCTAATTGTAAGAGCTTATTTGAGCTTTAAGCTTATATTCTATTTTTTCACATGTTTCAATTAATTAATAATGCCTCCCCTCTCGATCGATTGCACGTCGCTGGCTGCAGCTGCTGCAGGAGGAAGTGGAGACAGCCGCGAGAAGACGGACGCGTCGATAGTGCTGTCGCCCGTCCAGAAGATATCCAGTGGTACGGTAGTGGGGGTACTGTAGCGAAAATAGTGGCTCGGCGCGTTGATCTAGATCGCAGATTCCGATAAACGGTCCATATTTAGTATTGGTGCTTCAATGGCGGTTAGAATACAAAGGGCCTGGATATTCGTCGATGAATTGACTGTCTGCTGTCTCCATACTCTACTGAACACCGGATTGCTTTGTCGTCTTGAGTTGTCGATTGTTAGGTTACAGCACACTTTCTGATTATCGATTTTCTTCTCATTGTCAGGAATCGCAGAGCTGCGGCGACAGGAGAGCGCGCCGCCCCTTCTGATGGAGACGCCGCCGCCGTCGTCGAGAGGAGGAGGAGGAGACAGGATGCCGCTCCCCTCGCCGATACTGAGGGAGGGAGTGGAGGAGCGAAGTGAGTGAGATGCGTTCGCTGGATCTGGTAGTGGCTGATTCAGTGTAAATGAAGAACCTTTGTAGCCTGAAGTTGGAGTGAAATGTGATTTCTGAAATTTGTATGCAAGTATGATACGGAATTGAATGGCTGTGAATGGCTTCGAGGAATAATTATTAATTTGTAATTTGCAACTAATTGCAGGAGTCCCGCTGCCGCACACCTCCACGCCCTCCTCCTCATCCGCCGCCATTCCGTCCATCTCGAGAAGTGAGTGGGACGGTAGTCTAGCCAATCGATAATCGTCGATACAGTAGTCTATACGCAAGCGGACAAGAGAGTGGGATTGTGAGAGTGAAATTTTTTTCGAAGCATGCCATTCGGTGATTTCCACAGGCTGTTCTTGGTATCAGAGATTGGTTATGATTGCTGCACCTGTAATTGGGTCGTTGGTGCAGACCGATTTTACTATTTTAAAAAAAACTCCCCATTCGCAGACGCCCCGCCCCCTCCGCCCCTGCCCGCCACGCCGTCCACCTCGACGACGTCGTCCTTCTGCGGAGGAGGAGGAGCGATTCCCTCGATCTCGGCCAGTGAGTGGTTTAAAAATAAGCTTTGTTGCCTGTAAACTAACTGCTGTCAATGAGTTTCACGCAATTGGAGTAAGTATTGGTGTCTCAGTGAGTGGCAGGTTTCGCGAATGAAATGTAATGCAAGGGAGCTTGGCGGGGTCAATGCGAAGGTCTCGAACAGCAAATTTGAAACTGAATCGATTGTTATCTTGGCGCATGCTAAAATACAATGCTACGAAAGTGCCCGGTGATTGCGTTGTTTCATCGTTGCGCAATAATCGTGGAGAGTTTCGTGGGCTTGATCGTTAGTAGAGATTTTCGAAACTACAAAACTATCTTCGTTACCTCTCTGGTTTTCGGGAAAAGTACTCAAAATGTCCAAGTAACTTTTGCGCCCCACGTCTTCTAGATTTGGAGTGATATTCGTTTCTGTTGATTGAAAGTTGAAAACTCCTAATTCATTCAAAATCGAATTCCTTTGCAGCCGCCCCTCCGCCCCCTCCCCTTCCACCCTTCGGCAACGGGTCCGTGCTGCGACCGACGATCCTGGGCGGGATGGGAGCCCCGCCCCCTCCGCCGCCGCCCCTGCCACCCGGCGGACTCCTGCTGCAGGTGAGAGTTGTAGTCTGAGAGAGCCGGAACTAGCCTCACAATTCATGCAGTGTGTATTGCAGTCTTGTTCAACATTTTGCATTACATCGGTTTCATTACAGTTACCGTGAGCGATGTTAGAATTTTATATTTGCAGCGTGGCGGCCCACCCCCACCGCCTCCTCCTCTACCGCCTGGCGGAGTGGTGATGAGGCGCGGAGGCCCGCCGCCGCCGCCCCCGATCGGAGGATTCGTCGGTGTGGGAGCCGGTGAGTACGGTAGGGGTATGGTAACGGAGGGTATTGTAGTTCATAAAGTGACTGAAGATATGGTAAGATCAATGCAGATCTGATCGCGATGTGTTCTGGTTGGCGTTTTGGTGGTTGTTTTGTGTTACTATGATGCTACAATTTACATAGGATCGAACCGAAGATAGTGTTCACCAGCTGCCTATTTCAAAAATTAATAGCAATTGTATTGATGTTTTATTGGTTTTAATCACGTAATACGTTAGTGAAATATCGATTTTTCGCTTGTTTCAGTAACCCCGCGCGTGCGCGAGCTCAAGAAGGAGCGCAACACGATGAGCGTGCTGTGGGAGAGCGTCCCGACGCTGCACGGTGAGTGTACGGTAGGATAGTATCGATTGATTATGGACTGACGTCCAGACGCTCCAGTATGGTATACGGTAGCTTATCTATGTATGGATTATCGATTGACTGACTGGGACTACGGTACTTTATCGATCGCTTCTTTCCTGCAGATGAGTCGCTGTGGTCGGAGCGCTCGGAGGCGGACATCAACGAGGACGAGATGGAGGAGGTACGGTGGGGAGAGGGGTACTGTAGCCGGTGTGATGGTGTACGGTAGCCAATCAATAGTGATTCAGATAACGATCAACGATACTTGCATTTTGTTGTGCTGTTTTTGAAGAGACTGCGACGTTGCAATTAGTGGAAGCGGAAATATTGAATTTTTGAGTAGTCCTAGAAACAGAGAGGTGGCGAACGTTGATTTTTCGAAATGTGCGAATGACTGCTGTTCTATCTTTAGCAGCTGCAGCTGCTGCAATCTCTCCATTGCTTACTCACTTTGCAGCTGCAGCGGTCGTTCGAGCGGCGCGCGGTGGTGGCGCGGAGTGCGCGTGGTGGCGGATCCGGCGCGGACAAGCGGACCGCTTCGGGCAGGGAGAGCAGCGCGTACGCTCTCACGCAGCAGCGCGCCATGGTGATAGAGATCACGCTCAAGAAGTGAGTACGGTAGATATTTTTTTCTGATTTTATCTGCTCACAAGTGATTGTCCAGTGGTACTCTTGCAAACGACTGTCTAGCTCGTTCCTCTGTCCATATTGGACTACCTTACGCTCATAATGCCTTTCCGAATCGATATTTGGCTACAGTGAGATAACGCCTTCCGTTCAGGATCAAGAAGGAGACGGAGGCGCCGTTCGAGGCGCTCCTCGACCTCCTGGAGGCGGACGAGCTGGGCAGGGAGCACGTGGAGCTGCTCGAGCTGATAGTCAAGGACTATCCCACGGACAATGAGGTACGGTAGGATACGGTAGCAGCTGAATGATTACGGTAGGCCACAGATTGATCGATAATGAGGTACGGTAGGATACGGTAGCAGCCCAATTGATACGGTAGGCCACAGATTAATCGATAAATCCCCAGCTGGCGCCCTTCAAGCCGCTCCCGCTCGAGGCCGTCGTCGGCGACCCGAACCGCTTCTGCTGGCACGTGTCGAGGTGTGTGGCGTCGTTAGAGATAGAGAAAATGCTGGTGACAAGGAGTAGAGAAGTGCTCTCATTGATGTATGCTTGCCCGTGATGTTCAACTCGTCGCATAGCTGTCCAAGCCGGCGGCGAGCGCAGTGAAGGGCATGCCCTTCACTGCGCACCCCATGAACCCCTATTCATGGTCAAAAATTGGGGGCCATACCCGTCGCGTCTCGAGCGCATCAACTCTTGAAGGGGCTGAATTGGACGAGCCCAATTTGAGGCGCCCTGTGCGGACGCACGGGTACCCGCCGCGTCCCTCCCT
>LS511435.1:700026-734897 GCA_900490845.1 Pristionchus japonicus | reverse complement strand
GCCGTTTCGCCCGCTTTCTCAGCTCACTATCTCACTCCAATCTTGAAAACCTGACCTTTGTCCTCGACGATAAATATAGATTTGAATTCCTCTCGTCAAGCCCGATCGATCTATGTATGTCGCCCATCTTGCAAACGACTCTACGAAAATTTCCAATTTCTAAATTTATTTTTGAAAATATCGCAAAATAAAGTTGACAGGCGTGATCAGCATGGAAATCCGCACCGCGGGCCATAGTGGCCTAATTTTAGCGATCTCGGGGTCTGAGAGACACGACAAAAGCCGCTTTCGACGTGACGTCGTCTGAAGCCAACGGAGGCTCAAAATGAAAAATGAAAGTCTCCCACATCATCAGTATCCTCGAGAACCCCAAAGCACATACTTTGGGGTAGGCGACCTTTTTGAGCTGTGCCAGCCCATGCTCGATTCTTCCACTCTCTAGCGAGCAATGACTCGGCGTGACAGGGCGAAATGATGAGGCAAATGACCATTGAAAATAAGTTAAAGTGATCATGAAACTGTTTTCTCATGTAAAAACCGCCACCCCCCCCCCTCGATGTGCGAGCATAGACCTATCATTCGAAAGCCCTTGAAGAGCTCTACACACCAGAGCAATAAAAATCGTGGTTTTTCGAGCGGGTTTCAGTTTATGCCTCATTGTTTGTTGAGCTGTTCTAAGTCAAGATATCGACTCCTAGTTTGTGCAGGTCGATAGAGCATTGAAAAAGAGGCCTAGTTTATACAAGAAAGTTTTTTCGTTGGACTACGTTGAAGGGTAGAAACAAGGCTTTGATGTGGGGGCATGACATCTCGGCAACGACATTTCGGCAACGGCTTTATAAAAATTCAAATTTCTCGCTTCATACTTACTCTACAGACTAGATCAATAGCTCATTGAAATCACGATTTCAAGGGCTATCGAATGGACTAGGTCATATGTCATGAAAATGATCAGGAAAAAAATGTGAATAAATTTAGAAATCACAATAGAAAGTTCAAACCGCCTGGAATCGATGGTAAATATTAGTAGCATATAGCGGATTTTTTTCTGAGTCGATATCTCAACTTAGAGGAAAGTTATTGCTCGTTGCCGAAATGTCGTTGCCGAGATGTCATGCCCCCTTTGATGTTGGCAAGCTGCATGAAACAGATGCTGCAGCTCATCCATGCATGATCCCTGGCACTATTCCTTTCACAGGGTGTCTAGGTGGATCTAGGAAGGCCCAAATTCGGCGAAAAATTTTTTCACTCGCTGACAAAATTCGGCCAGTATGAATTGATTCTTAGGTGAGAGGCGTGATATCATGTCACTTCATTGGTGTTGTTCTGCATTGCATTTCGATGCTTTCATAGTTCATGCATGATGTACAGTGAGTGGATACTGGGGGACGATGGGGGAAGAATTGGGAATTGGGGATGGGGGAGGAATCTTTAGCAGGTTCTGCCGTTGCCGTTGGGGTTGTAGTTGCAGACGGTGAGGCGCTTGGCGCGAGTTGCCTGAATCAGAGAAATCTTAAAACGCGATCCACCTAAGAACGTACGAGAGGGTGGCACAGTAGTCGAAACTCGTCCCCAGGAGTTCACACTTGATGGTTAGAGTCCCTAGGGGTGGGATACACTTCAGCCGGAAAATTGGACCCAAAAGTTGATCTTTGATCTTTGAGATCGAATTTTTTCTCTTTGACTTTCACCCCACATGTGATATACCATTCGATAGAGCATCAAAAGATATGAATTCTGGCAAATTTTCAAAAAGTTAGAACTTCAACTTTTCGAGAAATTTGAAAAATAGTGAAAAATCGGCTCTTACAAACTTTTCAAAAAAATATTGCACTATGATCCAATCGATTCGCGGGTCTGGAAAGTTCACACATCATGTAAAAAGGTACGTAGAATTTAATAAAAATTATCCTGATTCGGTACCACATACCTTCCCCTCATCTTTTGTCGAAAATCTAGCAAACATTTTTGGGCGTTGGTTCGAATCCCCCTGCCCACATCAATCTTTTGCCAGATTTTTTTTCGCCCCAAATGATGTTTTTTCATCAGATTTTCTCTTTTTATTCATTTATACAGTGAATTGACTATGTTTTGCCAACTTTTCAGTTGACATGTTATCAAAACTGTCAACTCCATTTTTCACATAAGGGGGGACCCTTATGTGAAAAAGTGTGTGAATTTTTCTTGTGCTAAATTGGCATTTTTGTGAAATAAAATCGGAGATCGGTGACTGTAGTCGCGGTAAGACATGTAGCTTGGGTTGATTGTGACATGGCATTCAGCGTCATTTTTTTCACATAAGGGTCCCTCCTTATGTGAAAAATGGAGTTAAGAGTTTTGAACGCATTTTAACTGAAACGTTGGCAGAACATAGTCAAATCAATGTATAAATGGATAAAAAGTGCAAACATGAAGAAAAAAAATCATTTGAGGCGAAAAAAATTCTGGCAAAAGATTGATGTGGGCAGGGGGATTCGAACCAACGCCCAAAAATGTTTGCTAGATTTTCGACAAAAGATGAGGGGAAGGTATGTGGTACCGAATCAGGATAATTTTTATTAAATTCTACGTACCTTTTTACATACTGTGTGAACTTTCCAGACCCGCGAATCGATTGGATCATGGTGCAATATTTTTTTGAAAAATTTGTACGAGCCGATTTTTCACTATTTTTCAATTTTCTCGAAAAGTTGAAGTTCTAACTTTTTGAAAATTTGCCAGAATTCATATCTTTTGATGCTCTATCGAATGGTATATCACATGTGGGGTGAAAGTCAAAGAGAAAAAATTCGATCTCAAAGATCAAAGATCAACTTTTGGGTTCAATTTTCCGGCTGAAGTGTATCCCCCCCTAGGGACTCTAACCATCAAGTGAGAACAACTGGGGACGATTTTCGACTACTGTGCCATTTACACTCTGGATCCTGACGTTCTTACGCGGACCGCGTTTTAAATACTGTGAATACTGCAGCTAGCAAATTTACGATACGGTAGGGTACTGTAGCATGGTTATATGTCAAACAGTTACTGTAGCTGTTCAATACGTTAGTGAAGCAACTCTATGACAGTTCGGTTACTGTAGCTCCCCTAAGAAAGGATCAAGTCTGATATACTATATGGTAACTGTTTGACATGGTGTTGTGCTGAATCAAGTCTGAGATGATAAGGGCTCCTAGATACTGCAAGCTGATGTACATATCGCCTTGCTGCTCAATAGTTTTGGATACTGCAGTAACTCTAAGGTACGGTAGCGTATTGCAGCGTTTCAGGTACTGTAGCATCTCTTCGATACTGTAGACTACGGTATGAACTCGCCTCGGGAGCAGCGAAGGCGGCCTCGTTGGTGAGGGCGGCGGCGGAGAAGCCGATGAGGGCAGCGAGAAGGACGAGGAGGAAGGTGAAACGCATGGCTGGATCTTGAAAATATACATAATTAATTATTAATATAATTACATTTAGTAGGTGAATACGAAGAAAATGAGCCGATTCTAGCAGTAAAACGAGGAAGTCTAAATAAAAGAGCCATCTCTTCAATCAAAAACCAAAGCTCTCGTCGGTCAATGCAACGACAGAGAAATGTGGTTTCTCTATTCAGACACCTTACAGTGCGAGGAGCAAAATAGAAGGTAAGCGTGATTGCAAAATCTAGGCTAGGAAGAAATGACCACAGCAGAGTGGAGAGGAAAGCACGCCTATAAATACCCCGCTCCTTCCCCTTCGCGGTCACACTCCACGCAAGGTTCATCGCTAAACGCTCCGGCTTGACATTCGGATATCCATCGCATCAAAGAGTGAAGAAAGAAAGAGTGTGCTGAGCGATGAGAGGGAGTATTTGGGAGAACCTAAACGGCCGATAGATTGGGCCGAACTACCGATTACGTTTCGTGCTAAGTGTGACCGCTGCCCCTCTCTAACTCTTGCGTATTTCGCTTCTATTGCTCTCTTCTCCTGCAAATCGGAAGATTGGCAGCACACGATCACTCGTAAGAGCGACGGAAGGGAAATAGAAATTAACTTCCGATACGAACATTTTCTGAAAATACTATTTTCATAACTATCTAACAACTAATTATTTCCCTCTTTTCCATCCATTTCTAATGGCATCGTATTTCCCAACACACTATCTTCGTAAATTGCGGTAAACTCCTGCCACCTTCAGAACTCCAGTCGTATTCCCTATATTTGACATAGTAGACATAGTTCACAGTTTCTGATCAAATCCCTTTAGCAACGGCGAACTTCTATATTTTTTCCGTCCTTTTGTGGTTACATTTTTACTTGGACCTGTTTTATGAATCGATGAGCTTAATTGCATATTCTAATTTTTCCATAAATAACTTCCAAAGGCAAGTATGTTCATCGCAGCTTCAATGTAATTTGGCAAAATCAACTTCGAGCATTCGATGGGAATTAGAGTTTCGTAAATAATCAACGGCTCTTCGAACTCAACTCTCCTCTGTTACAGTGTTCCTGGGTTGCCTGTCTCGACCGGATAACAACAGTGCACCTTTTCTACTGTGTTCATGAAGGATGAAGGGAAGGGATTTCGAATGAAGAGGTTTAAATGTACTCTTCATTCTCCCTCTCACGGGCGCGAAAATCGATGTCATTCTTCATGAAGAGCAAAATGAGAGGGAGGGAAAACGACCTCTTCATTCTTCGATTATATCGCCAATGAAAACCCCCAAATGAAAAGACTCATAGAATTATCATTTCGGACTCATTTCTGTCTGAATAAGCGCAGGAGAAGCTGTCTATTCTGACACAAATTGCCAACCCTTATTCTCATCAACGCTCAACTACTTTTCCTCCTTCCCAGTCCCAATCAATCAATCAAACGATTTGACCGAATTGCTATCTGTTTCCGCATGAATCTTCCCAATAATCTAATAGACAATAAAAAGAAGTGACTATTCCATACGAAATCAGCTCCACTCTGTCTCCTCTCATTCAATCAATGCATCGCGCTTGACGTTTTCTCTCTCTCAGTTCCAGAGTTCTCTCCCTATCAGCTTATCAGTATACCTATCAGCCCCATCTCTCTGCGCCCTCCTCGATTCCCACACTCTCTCGTCACGCCGCGCTTCGGCCATAAAAGTAACTGGTATCACTGCGCCTTTCTCCTCTTCTTCCTCTCATCGGTCACTCGCAGTGTCCGATCGAGAGACAGATTGATCTACCCTGATCTTCCCTGATTATCGATCGGGAATGCGACCTGAATGCGACGCGACGCTCCACTTCATCGACGACGGTATGCGATTATCGATTGATTACTGTACCCGTATCTCTCGATTCGACTACCGTAATCCTACCGTACTTCCAGACATGGCACAGTACTCCATCAGCTCCCTGCTCGGCGACTCGCTCATCGATTCGATCAAGAAGGCCGAGTTCCGGGAGCGGACTGATAGCTCGGGTTCGTTGAGCTACAGTAACCTACAATAACCCCACAGTATCTTCAGCGGCGAAGATCAAAGAGATCGTGAGCGAAATTCGCGAGGATATCACTGTGATGGAACAGAGGAAGTCGCGGGAGACAACGCCGACCCAGAAGCTGCAACAGATCCCGGCCGATGTCCGACCCGATCCTGGTATTCTTTTCAAGACAATCTAGATCAAAATTTCAACTGTTTCGGACGAGTTGCAGTGAAAGATTACGTAATATTCATTTCGAAAACGAATCAATTCAGTGCGCCAGCGAGAGCAAGCGCGCCGCAACGAGGAGCTCCTGCGCCGATTCTCGCCCGCTCTGAAATACAAGGTACGGTAATCGATTAGCTACCGTAATACCGTAGCCTGCTGTACCCGTGAACTATCGTAATCATTCAGGAAATGCTGGATCGCGAAAAGAAGATACCCAGGAAGGCTATCGTCAAACGAAAGTTCTCCCTGGTCCACTCGCTCCCGGAACGCCCGAAGAAAGGTACGGTAGGATACTGTAGAATAGTGAACTGTAGGGTTACTGTAGGGTTGCTGTACTAATACGGTACGTATGATCTCGGACGATATTGATAGCTTTATGTTTGCCTAGCGGATCATGCTATCGCTATTTCACTGTTTGCCTTTTGAAATCATGCGGAAATGACGAAAATCTGAAATAGTTCGAAATGATCTTCAAATATTTCAGAGAGCCACCACTTCTCTCCCTCCTCCGTTCCCTCCTACTCCATGAATCGACTCCTCTCCTCTCCTGCGATGCATTTCATCAGCCACCAACATCAACCGTCCACTCCTGTACCGTACTCCACCGTACCCAGCACACCGTATCCCTCTCCCGTTACGCCAACCGCCTTCAGTCCAATTCTCCAGAACTGATTTCCTAGGCATGACACTCCCAACCTCTGGTCTCCACTAGAGTACACCACGTTCTCTAGTCTCACAACATCTCGTCTACAAAGATCTAGCATCAAAGACCAACCACTGTACAACCTTGGCCTGACCGCGCGAAACTTCGACTGTGTATAACTGTAAATCTGTAGATCAGGCTAGCCATCTCTTTCGGGAATTGTAATTAGCTGTAATTAACCTAGCATAACATCGTGAACTGACAACGGGCGCCATGAGATAGACCGCAGCCGCCGTTTCTCTACTAAATTATGATTAGTCTTGTGATTTCGAAAATGATAAAACTTGTTGAATTTATTAAAAATGTGATGCAAAAGCAGACAAGACAGTGAATACGAAGAGGTTTCTGAGAAATCGGTTTGGGTTCGCTTACACCCAAAGCTCTTCTCGCCCATCACTCATCTCCTTTTACTTCGTTATTCTCTTTTCGGCCCTTCCTTTCTTTTCCATTCCTTATCTTGGAAAGGGAAAATGATGAAGTCGTCTCAGCACTCTGTGTGATATTTCACTGTTCAGAGATACGAGAGAGTATTCGAAATTGAGAGACCACTTCCTTATCAGCATGCCGCAATCATTACTATGGAGCGAGCGAGAAAGAGACTGGAGTAGAAAGAGGGACGCTAAGCGCCTGATGGATGCTGGTGATAACGTTGATTGGATGTGATAGGGCTCTCTCGAACGTACCTGATCTCTAGAAGCTCATCGATAGGCGAGAGAGCATGCGGAATGAGGAGAGTTCTCACTATCGTGCCGTGTGTGATGTGACTTTTGGTGTGATCATTGGCAATTGTGCGCTGTAAAAATAGGCCGAGAGTCATGATGTCTGGTTTGAAGTCACGCTTGACCCTGTACAGTAATGGAAAGGAAAGGAGCTATTCACGTGTTAAGTACCGAGTACTTCGACTCGAAGGTAGAATTGAATATTAGTTACAACCAACTCTTTCCAAATGTTGCGTAACATTTCATGAGTTCCATCCAAAAAATGAAACTTCTTAATGCATGTATTTCGTTTCACTCGCAGATTCAGAACGATTTCGTGCCTTCCGCCATCAACAAACGTCTTGTCTAGCCACACTTGATCTGAATGATCTCTCCGACATTCGAATTCGCGGTTCAAAGTCTGCGTGCAATGCTCGATCAACCGTGGCTTTCGATTGAGTCAGTCACTCCCTTTCCTTATCACTAGTAATCGCGCGCTATCCACAAGAAAATGTTAGCGAGAAAAGCCGAGAATCTTGCTCAACGCGCTCCCTAATGAATCAGAGTGGCGAAAGAGCGTGAGGATTGAAGTGACGCTTTCTCTTACTGATCCTTTTACAATCATTTTCCAAACTACATTGTAGCATGTCTTTTCGAAAGTCAATCCACGCAAAATATTGATATTTATTTACATAGCACGAGTAGTAGTAAGCACACACAACTGAGTATCCCGAATGGCGATGAAATGGTTGAGGATGAGATCGAGGAGAAGGGAAGGGCGAAGATCAAAGATCAAAGATCAAAGTTGGAGAGGGTCCAGATATCGATTGGTCATCAGTACGAGGCGTTGCTCATCACGCGGCTCTCTTTTCGCTGAAAAGAAGGAAATTCGTATACAGTAATCAATATTGGGCTACCGTACTCTTTGCTAATCGATAACTGATGATTCTAAAAAAAATTAGAATCCCTCGTCACTCTAATCTCGTGATTTTCTTGCGGGGTCCCCTCTTTGAAATCCGAGATGGGTTGAAAAGTGAGGGGATGGAAAGAAAAGATGTAATACGTGTTGATGATGAGAGAATATTTTCAGCGCCGAGAGTGGGAAATTATTATGAACGAGCGATTTGAACTTTTCTTCTACTGAAATATCTTCAGTTATCGATTCGCATCGGTGTACGGTATTCGAATACGGTAGAAATAATCGATTACCTTCTGGTTCACTACGGCGACGAGTTCGGGATCCGCACGGAACGCGACCAGATGCCACTTGAGGCAGATGGCGGCGACGAGGGCTAGGACCTGGAAATGGAAGAATCAATAATCGATCGATAATCAGGAAAATCGATAATCGATAATACTGTATTCTAGCTTGACAGAGCGAGAGAGCGTGGGAAATGGAGAGAGTCAGACAAATCGAAAAGCTCACCTCGCACATGAGAACGACGATGATGAAGATGCTTTTGGGGTGCAATGCAGTGTCTGAAAAATCGATAAAGGTAACGGTATTTCCGTATTCAAGGCGCTTGTGTCCATTGGGAGCCGGGGGTGATTCGATAATCAAACAGTTTGAAAATAATTTTTCGGGGTTGTTTTTCAAGCTGGATCGACGCGTCCATCGTTTGATTTCCTGAGGGAAAGAAGAAATAGCCCCGGTGAAGCATATCAGAAGAGAGAGATGATGAATACTAACCGCCCTTCCTCAGCTGTTGGGAAACCTCACTTTTTGACCTATTTTATAATCGAAAGTTGACCGATTACTAACGATAATGCAAGAGTTAATACTCACCGCCCTTCTTCCGTTGTTCCCTGATCGGGGACACATCAAACACGGAGAGATACGTGATGATTGCAGCTCCCTTGATGAAGATGCCGAGGGTCTGAAATTAGTTATTTTTCAAATTATTCACCGCTGATTTTCTTGTTCGAATAGCGGCGTTCATAGAGATTTGAACCAAAGGGTTTTTGTAAATTAGAGCAATTGATGAAGATACCGAGGGTCTGAAAAAAAGGAAAATTTTCAATTGTAAAACCCAAATTAATTATAATAAACACTGTCAACAACTAGTACTTAACTTCCCTTATCCTGCATTTTGAAACAGCGTTTCTGCAATGCGTTTGCCATGGATGGCTGTTTGATGTGTTTCAAACTTTCTCCATTAGTGTTGAGTGTAACTGCGGATTAATCATCCGAGAACAGTTTTGGCCATTACATTGAATACTCATGAGAAATCAACAGAAAACGGGCGAACTCTGTCCTTAGACCCCGCTCAGGCCCTAGCAGTATCGTACTTCGCGCACATTCCCGAACAAATGTACTTTTTGTACTTTTTTTACTTTTGGCGAATTCTCACTTTCCCTTCCCAATTTTTGTTTCATGCATTTTCCCGACCCTGATAAGTGGACGAATACAAAAATTGGCCGGTGAAATATTTCTATAAATAGGTTAAAAATGAGTTTACACGGAATCGTGCTGGCTTCAGAGCCAGCGTTTAGTTTATTACGGGAGCCAGCTGTGATATGACTCGATCGTTCGCTTTGTTATCTGTCTGTTTCTCGCTGTTATGACCTTGGATTACTTTAGTTATAGTGATAAATTGAGCTAAATTATCCAAATGCGATAATTTAACCTTGTCGGCTACAGTAACCCTGGCTTCTGTTAACTAAATTCTCCAGGATGTTTATATCTCTTGACTGTTCATTACGGTATCAAAAGATTTCTAAATTCATTATTTTCAAGTCATTCTGTTACAGCATCTCTTTTACTAATTCTCAATAGCAGGATACAGCGTATTTAAAATATCCGAAGGATCTGTTACGCATGTTCACGAATAGCCAGCTAGCTATAATTCGTTTGTTCTGCGTCGCCCATGTTGTGAACAGAAGGAGATCTCGCTGTAACAGCTGCAACACAGCGGCCACAACACTCCAAAGCTCGAAAATACAGAGAAAATCGTTCCCGAAAAGAAACAGTAGCCGTTCATCCTTCAAAACATAGCAGGTCATGACTAGCCACTGCCCGCTAGCTTCGCCGACGGCCTTAGCTCAATTTCTCACTATAACTAAAGTAATCCAAGGTCATAACAGCGAGAAACAGACAGATAACAAAGCGAACGATCGAGTCATATCACAGCTGGCTCCCGTAATAAACTAAACGCTGGCTCTGAAGCCAGCACGATTCCGTGTAAATTTCACACTCATTTTTAACCTATTTATAGAAATATTTCACCGGCCAATTTTTGTATTCGTCCACTTATCAGGGTCGGGAAAATGCATGAAACAAAAATTGGGAAGGGAAAGTGAGAATTCGCCAAAAGTCAAAAAAGTACAAAAAGTACAAAAAGTACATTTGTTCGGGAATGTGCGCGAAGTACGATAGTGTTCGTATAGTACTCCCCCTCTCCCTTCCCCTTATTCCCAATCCCCACGAGGCCCATTCCGGCTAAGGTCGTTCCGCTTCTCTGACGCGGGTAGGGATAACGCCCCGGGCTGCAGGGTTCTACTCTCTCCATTCCCTGTGTTCTCTTGCCTATCAAGCAAGGCAAGAGACCATGCGAAATGGAGAGAGTAAGGCAGAAGCCGCAGCACGCGGCGGGTCGTTTCGCTATTCTGCATGCGGCGGATTAAGGCGGCTCGTGATCTTTGTAGATATTTCAGGAGAATGAATGTGTCTCAGAAACTGCAGCGAAATATTGAATCGGTGCAGAAATGGGTTATGTTTCAGAGGGGGAACAACTTGGCTCTCTATGAAAGTTATCTGATATTCCCTCGTATCTCTTCTTGAAAATTAAAAAAAAACTGGACTACAGGTTTCGCTCCGTAAGAGGAAGTAATGAGTTATCCAGTTCTCCATTTTAGATAACCGCTGCCCGCTAGGAATGTCGCTGTCCACACGTCGATCTGCGGCGTTCCATTCACATCTCAGACTACCTATCTTAACCTAACGTATTCCCCCATAGCCTTAGAGCTCTAAGTACGGTGTTTTGTATTGTATGACTCTAGAAAATATCAGGACGTACAGCCAGGAAAGTCGCCGTCCACACATCGATCTGCTTCTTCCTCCTAATCGCGGCGAGAATGAAGAAGAGCACCAGGGCGGGGACGAGAATGCAGAGGAGACTGAAGGATAGTTAAATATATAATTAGTTAATTAGTTAGTTAATTAATTAATTGATCAGTGCCTGAGATAAGTGTACATTAGATGAGATTGAAGGTTCAAGTGTACCGAAAACAAGCGAAACCTCAGAAGAAATACTGAGGATCTGATCGAATTTCAGGCAAAGATCACGTTTCGAAAGGCTAGTCTTGAGGAATGTCAGAAACTAAAGGTAGAAGATCGACCCGGGATCAAAGACCGAAGATCAAAGATCATCATCGTCTAACCTGAGCGGGTAGTGCAGAACAATGCACACTGTGGATAGAACGAGGTAGACGATCGAGAGGAGGACGCCCAGTTTCTAGAAATTACGAATTGATTGACCATCGTTTCGATAGAATAAATCTGAAAAATAAAAGTGAAACGGGGAAGCTCTTTGGTGCGAGAAGCAACGACTAATTGTTGCAGATCGTAGTGGGAGAATATTTCGAAAATATATGATCTCAGAAGACTCACGGCCGCATTGCAGGTGCTCGTAGGCGGCTGCTTGGGATGCACGGAGGAACGGCGTCTGAATTGTGTACATCAACTCTCTTTCATTCATTTGAAATATTTCTCTCATTTGTTACGTTTCACAGGGTACATTTCTCCTCGTAAATTCACTTTGAAGTTGATCATGAGAGGGTGGCTATTCAAAACAAATTTTGTATGGTACTTACGTCGCCCTAATACGTCAGATGCAGCTCCTGGATATTGCAAAGTCTACTCACCTGTGTATCTCGTTGATGTGCATTGCCTGCTCATCTACCGGCCGGGAGTTGATGAAGATCATGATTGTTTCGGGGGTTCAGAGAGGATGGGAAGGCTGACGATGAGGATCGAGGGCGAGGAGAAGGACGAGAGAACTTGCGAGCTGAGGTGTCAAGAATAGCCCGCGAGTGGGAGTTGTGAGCGACAAATGGGCGAAAATATCTCAGAGATTTGATTACAGGTGGACTTTGAAAGACAAAAAGCAAAATAACGTCAGAAATCAGGCGGATGAGACAGGTGGGCAGAGGGGATTCCCAGGATTTGAGGGAGGAGGAGAGAGAGGGAGAGGTGATTGAGAGTCGGACAATCAACAGCAATTGAGATGCGGTGTTCGTTTAGTGAAGACGTCAAGACTAAGTAAAAGTAGTAGTCAGAGTAAAAGAAAGGAATCTTGGGACCTTCTATCTGCGGTTAGAGAAGAAAGCAATGAGAAATGCGAGTAGGAAGGAAAGGAGGTGGGCTGAGTACTCTTATCCTACTCTGAATCTCACTGGCTATTTAGAATCCTGCTTGAGTTGTGCGTACGAGCAATCTAGATGCCTGATTGATGGAATATTTCTTCCTCAAGAGAACCTACGCAGGCTGTGTTTCTATATCCAAAGTTGTAACGTCGATCAGACTGTGAGCCTAGGACGAAAAACAATGCTATCCAGTATTTCAAACTCTTATTCGTTGTACCATCTCAGGACATTCCGAGAGGCATGCGGGAAAGCAAAAGTGCGCTGCCCATAAATTTGACTGTCTCTGACGCCGAAAGCAAGCGCCGAAATTCGAGGACTAGAGTTTAGTAATCGGCAAAGCTTCTAGAATTTCAGGAACTTCCTCAATTTGTTGGAACAGGATCCACTGAAAACATCAGGCTGAGCAGAGTCACCGCGAAAACACTTGCTGAATTTCTTTGCAACCTGTCAGAGAGCCAGGCAATAAGACATCGAGGACCACTATGAGTCGGGGAAGAAATTCAGTCTCCATCGACTACTTTATGAGAATGCTTCTGCACCATGCAGTGGCTGCTAAAGTGCCATTGTTCTGGAGCTGCAAAAGTTCGAGTGCGCCTGTGACGCTCCGAGGGCTATTTTCAAGCAAAAGTTCGAGAAGTCGGCTTACTATTCTGCAGTCGTCTGAAAATCAAAGCTTCAAAAGACGAGCATGAACTTCTGCAAGTAGCATAATTATAAGCTCCCTACGAATAGACTGGAAAGAATTCCCAAACTAGAGGATTCGTGCACCCATTCCATAAATTAGCCTTCTCGCAAGATGGAGTGGACTACATTCTGGTCAGTTCTTCTCTTCCTCTCACCACTTCTTCCTTTTTTTCACTCGCTAATTCCGCAACTGCTGCTCTCCCCATTTCTATCAATCTCTCACTGGTCAGACAAAGTCGAGGAGTGCACGAACAAAGGAGAAGCTTCCTTCTCCGAACTACGAAACATCTTTTCCTCTGCAATTTACACCATCTTCTGAGGCCCTGAACCTCAAGAGATCAGGCTTTTTGAGGAGTCTCGGCTCTAGTTCCTGCCCCCTATATGCGACTGCTGCTGTGCGTCGTCGTCCCACGTGGCTGCGGCTCCTCTTGAGAGACAAGCATAAACAGAGGAAGACAGAAGAGGAATGAGAAGAGGGGTGAACAGAAGAGCCCCTGCTCTAGTCAATCCACATGCTATCTTGCATTGTCTGATCGAATAGGGAAAGAGATGAAGCAAGGCTCGGATGTGTTTTTGATCATGCTCAAACGCCTATGAAAATGCTCGCAGACAGCCAGGAATATTCGAGATGAAAGGAGTTGTCTGAATGGCAATAAACGGCTGAATGATTTCCTGGATAGCCAAAACATAGCAAGGGCGCATGAAAGATGAATAAGAGATCTCTGGGTGCGTTTTTGATTGCTGCTCGAACGGCGAAACATCAAAGCTGGCATGCCAGAATGGCTCCCCCGAGAACAATATTGGACCGAGAACTAGGCGGGAGCTTCCTGACAAGGCGCGCTCAGGGTGCTTCCCTGATATATTGCCGGTTCCTAGAAGGTATTCTCAACCACTCACTTTGGTTCAACACCTCGGGTGCCTTCGAAGCGATCCGCAGTTACACGGATGAGACACGCAAAATAACGTAATGTTCCCCGATTCTAACCAAATTACGAGGCGCGAAAACGAGATGCACAGAAACAAAACGCAATGAAAGCTGTTTGATTTGTCTTGGCCGATAAAAGCAACGGATCCAGAGAACATCCGAGGTAAATAACAAGATTGTCCTAATATTTTCCCTTGGTCAAGATTAATAGGTGTAGACGTCTCTGACCGTGATCTAGACAAGAGACTCAGGGCAACAAGTCTAGGACTAATTCACGAATGAACGTAGATCAACAGGGACCTTCTCTAACTCTAACGATACAAGACTTCTCCAAACGTGATCTGAAAATGTGCGCAGGGAAAGGAAGAAATGTGAGCGGGAGAGTCGAATTCACCTAATTGAGGGAATGCAACTGAATTAGTTTGGGGACTCTGCGAGCTTGCAGAAGAATAGATGCAACATTTGGATGAACAAATGGGAAAACGGCACGGGACATCTCTGATGTTGTAGAGGAAATGGGAAAAGACACGGAGAAGAAATGACATCAGGCGAGCTGGTAGAATGATCAAGCAATGAGTAACATTTCTAGAGAAAGAACAGGTTCGCAGGGTTCATGCGACATCAGACACACTTTACTCGCCCCACCTAATCTCAAAGCCATCAGGCTAATGGGAAGATGCGCCGTGGGCCAGGGGGAGAAGAGACACATTGTGTACCAGTGACGTCAAAGCAAGTCTGCGACTCAAGATCAAGAGAGACGTAAGCAGGAACATGGTATGCCGGTCATCACGATCTTGCGGAGGCAAAAAATCAGCGCTAGGCCGCATGTTGAACCCTAGGTTCGAATAAGCAAGGATACGTAACCCCAAGGCCGAAAGAAACGAAGCGAAACTCTCTTCAGAGTGTGGCTTTTCAATGAGTGGAGAGAAGGGAGAGGCGACAGTTGGCGATTGGCGAAGTAGAAGATGGGCGAAGATGGAACATGAGGAGAATCTCGTTAGAGAAGACGAGAGAGTGTGTGAAATGGAGAGAGCGAGAACTTGAGGAGGAGAGGAGAGGAATGAGTGATGGGCCTGACGAGTGATCGAGAGGAGGGAGAGGGGATCAAGAAATAGACTGCAAAAACCTGTGATGAATTCTTGGAAGGAAACCGCTATACAAAGTATCAATAATTTTTTGGATGAGTGCACTACCGAAATCACTACTTCCCATCCAGGGACAGAGGGTAAAAGGGTGGAAAGTTGGACGTCACGAGTAATCTCAGCCGCAAAAACTCCGAAAGATAGCGATCAAAGAGCGGAAACCCCCGCCGCTCGGCCGTTTTGGGAGTTGTTTTTGACACGCCCTACTCCATCATGTAGGTTTCTAGTCTCGGGGTTCTGGCACATTTTCGAGCTGACGGGGCTGTGAAAATAAAGCACGACGAGGAACGAATAAACCGGATAGATCTCTGGGCGGGAAATGAGGAAATGGTTCAAGGCGACAAAGAAAACTCATTGACTGATTGATAAATGGGCGCTACCTGAGCAGCAAGACAGACTCTTTGGCTGTCTTGAATCAGAAATCACAGGAGAATAGGAATAGCTGGTTCCTCCTAGCGCCTACTCAGCAGGCTCAATGGAACTGATTCAGACCAGAGACCAACAGCGTCTCCATTCACTCCGTGGCACACAGGCACGGATAATAGGCCCATACAAGCGGGGGTAAAGTTCTTTTCACTGAAAGTGACAGAGTAAACAAGCCAGTTAGCGCATACGCCAATGGCTCGTTTCAGTGAAAGAAGGAGGGAAGGACAATAGCCTATCACGGGGTTTCACAGGATAAGAAAAACTGGGGGGGGGGGGTATAAAAAAATAGAGGTTTTTGCAACGGCCAGCGCGGATATTAGCTTAGTTTTCCACCCGGAACGGCTCGTTAGAGGGCTATTCGATTACCGTCTGACGAGAAAATACAGAACAGTACAATCAAAGCTTGGCGGAAAATCGTTTGAAACGGAAAGGACATGCATGATAAACGCACGACCACGCGATTCGCCATTCTGTCTACTATCTTATGCTGTCTGACCGCAGTCACAGTATGAGTGGAGTAAGAGGGGACCACGAGAGATGACACTGGGAGAAAACATCGCAGCAAGGCGGGCAAAGCATGGGCCGTATTGTCGGGAAGCGCCCGTCTTTGCAAAGAGAAACCCGCGGAAGCATGGCTGGTGTTCTAGCAGCATGTGCGTTGTTTTTCGGGCCAGATAAGGTTGGTGACTCGTTTCTTTGCAGCGCCGTCTCTTGAGAATTGCGGTGGTCTTGTCACCACAAGCCATATTGTGTAACTAATGGCCAAAAACCAGGAAAATTGGGAGATATAAGGAATCAGCTGCGAAAATATGGGGCAAAATTAGGCGCCCATGCTGGGACTCAATGATGAAATGGAGGAGAATGAGGCATAATCAGGCGGGTACGGTAAATACGCCCAGGCATTTGGGCGAGTAGAAAACACTCGACATCAAAATCGAGGGACGAAGTGCGTAAAACAGAGGAACGGAAATAGATTCGGAGGGATCACGTATCACTTGAGGGGGAAAGTCCTCAAGACTTTTTGTCGTTTCGCATTTCCTTGCGATTCTCGAAAGAGGTTAGAGCAAGTGATAGAGCGTGGAAAATGGAGAGGCGATAGCCATGCCATCCTTGTATGCATGGTGTTTTTGTATGGATAAAAAGAGGAGACCACATGTCATCAGCGGTCGAAAGTCGTGTTCCGGAACGAATGAGTATGTATGGAATAAAGTCACATGGGGGATTATATTTGGCGAAATGAGTGAGATGAACACCGACAAGCCTCTGGCATGACCAGAGCGTAAAACCGATAGGCCAATTCTGCGACTGGCAAAATAGCACAATGCCGGAATGTCCTTTAAGGACGCTTTTTGCAGAGATCATGCATGAAAAGTGCGCGGAAGGAAACCAAGACGGATTAGAAGAATGAGTCAAGCGATTGTGGGCCGAGCCGAGTCGGGTGACTCCTAGTGCCGGGGGGGGGGGGGGGGGGGGCCCCCCCCCCCGCCCGCTAATGGTCAGTGATGAACTTCCAAAGACTGGAGGGAAGGGATCTGAGAGATCTCAATTGAGCTTGCATCATGTTTCTCCATTCTCAAAGCTCTTTTGTCAGTGAGACGAAGCAATAGATCATAGGAAATGGAGAGACGCAGAAAACAGCCTGCTCCTCTCCTCCATCTCCTAAACGGAAGGAAGCAGCTAAAGAAGTGACGAGAGATGGGCGAATTATTCGCGCAACACAATGAGTGGTTAGAGGGAAACTAGAAGGGCCCGCGAACAATGGACAGAGAAATGTTGCCTATTGAGTGGATGATGATGATGCTGCAAGCGCATGTGATTACGTAGGTTCTGGTCTTCTGGTGAAAAAAGTGAGAAAACATTCGCCTAATCACGAGAAATTTTGTATTAAGATACTCAAGTGGAGGTAAAGTTCCGAAATTCCTGACGGATCTAATTTTATTATTGAACGGTTGGGTTACATGCGGTCACTGTTCTAGGACCATTATCGAAATTCGATCACCAAAACATCAGTCAGAAAGTGGGGGAAGGACGTGAAAAGTGATGAAGGATTGAAGATCCGTTTCAAAGTGGAAGAAAGAATCGAACATGTGTGGATTCGACGGCATTTTCATGTCGATCATCAAATATCACGCAGAAGTGAGTAGTAAAAAGCGGAAATGTTCTGACGCTCTGCATCTTTCCTGCTCTTTTTGCGACAGGGGAGCGTTGGGATCAGTTCAGGATAATTGCCGGAAACAAAGTCGAATACTGAGAACATGAGAGGAACCGTACCAACAGATAAATCAGAGTTAAGCCACAAAAAGGGATTAGAAGAGTGGCCAGAAGAGTAGTGGGCCTACTTTTTTCGGTAAACATTCAGGCAACATTAATGTGGGGATCAGTAGATGAAGTACAGCGATAACAGTGCCAGAACCGGCAAATAAGCAAAGCCGGAAATCGCAGAGTTGCACAGAAATCCGGTACAGAAGCAGCCCGTGGTGTACTCCACGTCGACTTGGTGGTTGTAGTCAGCGGGTGATTGGTAGCATCTGCAATGGGTACTGTGAGAGACGTTGCATCGTAGACTTGATTACAGGAGTGTGATGTGAATACCAGAACCTCTACAATCGTAGCATTGATTTCCCGACACCTATTAGCTCTCATCTACAATGTGAAACTCATTTCATACTAGCAGAAGCGTACATGCAGCCTGCTGATTTCACAAAAATACGATTAGAATGATTTCGCAACGCCAAGACAAAGCGACAATATCCTAAATTTGTGCAGAAAACTAAGAAAATCACGCGAGTCGTTCTCCTTTCTCTTCTTTTATGACTATGTGTATCTGTGCAGCCCACTCTATCAAAGTTCCACGAGCGTATGCCCGAAAAACAGCAACAAGATCAACTATCTCTAGCGTGATGTTTTTCTGCTTCCGGTGCTCCAAAAAAACACGGGGCAGGCCCTATAAAATAGATAAATGGGCTCAAGCAATTGTGCAAATATTAGGTTATTGAGCCTTTCCTCAAAACACTCTTATTAGTCAGGCAGCCACGAGATAGCACATGATATGCGGAGTTATGCTAGCCTTTCCAGCTCGTTTGTTTTTCTGGAGGCCGAGATAGCTTTAGGAATGCGGAGCATTGCCAGTAAATGCATAACATCAGTGGGGGGTGTGATCACAATAGACTAATAGAGTTAGCGTGGGGCGCGGGTGGATTCATTGCCAAAATATGGGCGGAAAAGACGGCAACAGCGCGTTGCTCTACGGTTGGGAATGCGACAAATATTTGCAATTGCAGAATCCTCCAATCTCAATATTTTGACTGGATTCATTCTTGTGAAATTGAGCTCAGAGTAGACCTACAACCAGTCTTTTTTTCAATATTTTGGAAAGAAAAATCTATCGGCTGTCTTTTTTTGACTTCCTCACCTTTTTGCACGTACTTAGTTTCGAGTGAGAAATAAGGAGAACCTATTCAAATCTTAAAAACCTCTCAAGAGGGAATTTTGTCCTCAAAGTCAGGAAGGGAAGAAGTTAGATAAGCAGGAAGTTGTGTGGGATCGAAATTCTCAGAACAGAGGGGAATCAGCCCTTTCACTAAACTCAGGAAGCGCATTGTCAGAGCGCATCCGTAAACTGTTTTGCTGAGCTTTGACTCTTCTAGGACCGGAAACACAGAGCCAGGGTGTTCGAAAGCCGGGAAGTGCAGAGCCGGAAAATCACTGACCGGCTGTCCTTAGGAGGCGCATGAACGGAGACGTCAACTAGCTTCTCGAAACAACCACGGAGAATGGAAGCTTCAACTCCTCCTGGAAGAGAAAAATCAGTATGATGAACAGTTATTCTCGCTGAATTTCAAAATTCACTGAATGTAGAAGTGCGAGACTTCCATTACAAATATCTCGAATTCGGTTTTTTCTAAATTCCCTTTTTTCAATAGACGTAAAATATTTGAGATTATCAAGAAATGAGAAAGAATGTCTCACCATCCTTCCTGATCGTGTGCACGATCCACTTGAAGCACTTGCCGGGGCAAGAGACCGCCGTGCGGTCGGAGTAGACTCTGTGAACGGAGTTTGAAAGTTTTTCATAAGAGAGAGAGATTGCTGAAATCAACCACAATCGCTCCTGCTCGCTTTTATCCACTTGCTGAAGGATATCTTGAACGGAGTGATAAAGCATGAAGAAGGTCGAAAAATTCGCTAACCTCAGCGGCGTGAAGATGCAGGATATCGGCGCGAGCGTCGGTTGCTGAGAAGGCGCTAGTGCCTTCAATCCCTCTATCCGACTCGCGTAGAAGTCCCAGTTGGGGTTGGACATGCACGTGAAACATTCGGCTGGGAAAATTGACTTTGATTTTCGAGAAAAAAGAAAAGAAAAATCGTTAAACTTCTCAGATCAGTGGTCTTCTCAACTCGGTGAAACTCATTCAAAGCGTGATGGTGAGAAAAGCTCTATTGACCCAACGAGCCGAAACGCTTTCCCTTCTACAGAAATCGTCTCACGCTTCTCGCAAACAGCTTGATTTTGCCCTGTTTTGTATTGTGACAGCATTTTAGAAATAATACGAGTAACAACTCACAACTGGGCGCTTTCCCATCCACTGTACTCCAGAGAAGGACGCAAAGGGTCGTCAGATGTGATAGTCGAGCCATGACTAAACTGAGTGAGTGTGAGGGAGGTATGAGTGATCTCGAGCGAGGAAGAGAGAGGGAGGAAGGGCCATTGTTTGATCTGAGATTGGGTAAAGGGACGGCCGATACTTGTGGCCGCCCGTGAAAGGTCAGACTGTCACTTACCACACTTCCATGCTTCAACAAACTAGCATTATCTATCCACTCCATTCTGGTACTAGGACGAGTGTGGTTGTTCCATGTCAATTCCGTGCATAAATTATTCAAATCATAATCTTTTGATCAGGTTTATCCAATATGGCAATACTAGGGGGTGAATGACATTCGGAAAAGGAGCGAAAGACGTGAAGTACAAACAGAAAATCGTTCCTCATGGCTGATAACCCGTCAATGGTGAGATAACTCGGGGGAGGGAAGGGCGGTTTCTTTGATCGAGGCAGGATGATTCGGGTGAAATATCACGGAAGGAGCAGATATAAGAATTATCTAGAATACAACAGGAATGGAGCTATGTTTCTCTATGGATCAGTCACAATATGGTATTATCTACATTGGTTCATAGACTACTTTCAGGGCGTACGTTTCCTCCTCTTGACCGGTTTCGGCGTCTTGAATGAAGAGGTGCATCTGAATTAATCGTTTTGATAGAAATGTACCAAATTGTTTGATTATTATGGTGAGAGACCTGTTCCACAGAGCCATCGAAAGATTTGATCGTCAGTGCATTCACTATCCCTCTGAAACGCACCTCAACTGTCCGCCTCGCAAAGTCGACGGGACGGAATTGGAGAGGAGGCGAGACAACGCCCTCTGGAGGGATGGAAACGACCTGATAATATTTCATCAAGGAAAGATCAAAGATCTAATCTAACCTCATTGAGTGGTCGCATCAGGTCCGGATGCGAGGATACCAGACGGAAGGAGCGTGGGATGGAGTAGGAGTTGTGGACGGCGAGACGCTGGAAATAAGTTGTATTCGTCTCGTTCATGTTATGATTTTTACGCGTTGCCGCCTATTATCAAACCGCTCAAGTTTCTTTGCTTTTGTATCCTAGCTGAAACCTACCCCTACACTACAATTCTCAGCCTACTTCTAGTTCTAATAACCCTTCCGTTGAAAATTCGAAATGTATTTCCATTGGTGTACCATTAGGAGATCTCGCCCTCACCTTCACCACCGGGTCCCTCATCCGCGAGTCGATTCCTATCTGGTAGCTCGTTGAGACGTGCGGCGCAGAGATGTGCGCGTGGATGAAGTAGATGTTGACGAGGGAAGCGGAGTCGGAGGTGAGGGAGAGCAGGGAGATGGTGGAGCCTGCAATGTTGTCAGTCGACCACCAAGAAGCTTGTGCATCGCTTATTGCAATGTCGACATTCTTCGAGTGCTTCAGGGTAAAGCCGTTCGAAATATTGAACCTCGGCTGGCGTTATCTCTCCATCTCGGTGCGTTCTAACTTTTATCTAGGTGAATCCTATCGAGATTGAAAGATAACGGCTGCAGAGTTTCAATATTTCGAACGGTCACCAATTCTAACCTATCGTAGTTGAGGTGTGCTGCACGGTCAGTGGTCGTGCAGCAGATGAGAGCTGCAGGGGTTGGGGATGGGGGAGATGAACGGCGGGAGAGGTCGAGTGGAGACGATAGAGGGAGGAGTCGGTGTGGAGGTCGCTGAATTTTTTTCACGTTTAGTTTCTCTAATATACTATTCTCAATTGTATATTTTACCGTTGTAAACGTGTTTCACTGTGTATTTTACAAATACAGTACTTACTGCGGAATCGGCAGCGACACATTGCTCATCTGGCCTTGCACAGAGTGCACGTCAACGCGCGTGAGGGCGTGCACTTCGATCTGAAATGTTCGATAATTAGTTAATTAAAAATTTGTTTTTTTGTGTAATCCGCCTATAAATGAAGATAAGATCGGCCAGCGCTAGTCACACAATGTATGAAGGGAGCGTGAAACTCAGGAGACAATCGTGATTGACAATTTTTGAAGACAATTTCCGATTGATTGATATATGTTTCATGCTGCTACTAATTTCCTCAGAACAATTCTAGGATCGATTCCAGAGTTCTCTCCGTGATAAAACAAATTTGAAATTTTGGTGATTCAAACATCGCTGATACTCATGCTGTCCGATTATTCCTCACCTTCCACGTCGCCGTCAGTCGATGGCAGTAGGCGTCCTCGTAGAGGAAGACGATCAGCTTGCGGACGGACATCGAGGGACCCATGTAGGCCTGGAAGTGCCGTTTTTATTACTTTATCGAACTTGCTCAACTTCTTCAGCTTTTCTGCTACAATAGTGTTACAAATTCAGAGAAAGTCATGTTTTCGTTTCTCACGACAATAATATTCTGCGATGAGGATTGCTTGAACCCCATCATTAGCCACTCACCGTCACCCTCACGACCTGCGCCGCTCCCCGATCCTGCACGAGTGCGACCTTCGCCGAGGGATCAGAACAACGGATGGACTGGACTCGGCGCTTGTCTGAATAAAGTCAGTTTACAATTGTGGTTGAATTTAATCAGTTCTCGATAGTAATACCCTTCATCCTGATGTGCTTCTCGAAGTTGGTCATTTCGTCAGCGAGGAATCGGAAGGCGCGATTCAGGGCGTAGGGACGCTTCTGCACTCGCATATCGAGAACTGAGAGGGGCTCGCCGGAGTTGATCTCTTTGAAGATTACCTGGAATAACGTTTGAACCATTTACCGGAGCAAAAACACCAAAAGTCGTTCCCTTCAGTGGTCGGGCAGTTTCCCACAGGAAATTTGAATCTTTCGTAAGATTTATCGATGATATCCGTCGATCCGGTAGAGGGAAACAGCAATCCAAACCATGAAACGTCCCAGAATTTTTAGAGGTTCAAGCAAAAACCGCCTTTCCTCGGGAACAATTGTGTTCGCTAGAGGCTCACGGCTGCCCCACGCACTAACCTTCACTTCGCTCTCGGCTCCCTCCTCTGCGGCTGCACTGACTCGCAACCCGTCGTACTTGAATGGAATGAGCAGGGACTCGTTGGGTCGGAGGTAGAGCAGGTTCGCGTTGTCCCTGAGAAGAATGTTTTTGGTTGTTCGCATGTGTTCTAACCTAATCGAACTTCCACAATTCATAAAGGTAAACTAGTGTTGATGAAACTCATCCGTCCTTGAGGAAAGACTGAGTCATCAAAATTAAACTCACTTGGATAGCGCCCTCTTGAATATATTCGAGTCCACTCTGTGCTCCTGCGTCGGCTGTTTGATACCTCGCTTCCACGACTCCCATTCGTCCTCCTACGATGATACAGCGTTATGGGGAAAATGCCGAGACTACTACAGTGCTCTCTCGTTATACTCTGCTTCTCTTCACTTGCGTCAGCAATTGCTCATTGTGGACCATAATATCATTAAAAGTTGATCGTGTAAGTTGACCTGAGGTGCGGTGCGAAGACTTATCAAATTCAGAGAGTAGAGTAGGTTAAGAACAGACTGTGAAACGCACATCAAAGATATGTTTTTTGTGTGATTTTTTTCAAAATGCGGAAAAAAACTATGTGCTAATGCCAATAAGATGATATAAATTTGACTAACAAGAGAAGGTTGTAAGAGAAGGCTCACCGAGTGCACAATGCTCAGTGCCGTGTCCTCCATGAGCACGGCGCAGTTGACTGCATTCGGAAAGGGATTGGCGAGCAGGAACTCGAAGACGTGCACCTGAAGGAGATAAGTCTGGGCTGTATGAACATCTTGCGAGACACAAATAGTAATGTACTTTCATCGATCAGGGAGACCGAAAGAGCCTTGCAATGGATAAGCGGAAATATGTATGATGTCCCATCAACTAGTGATTTCATGGCACGATAAGATGCAAATGGGTCTGAAAGTGCTTACCTCTCCCAAAGAGATGCAGAAGGAGTGAGTGACGGTTAGACCCTGGAAAGGCAACAGTTGTTTTTGTTTGGAAGAATCCTTTTTTATAATGAAAGATGTGGAACCATTATAGTTTCTCTAAAATTCTGAACGATGAATCTTCTGTGAAACACACCCAAATATTCCTTTCGATTTCGTTGCTTATTATTTGTAGTGGGCACCGTGCCTCACTCTGTGAGATACTTTGTACCTTGAACACCGCAGCCAGCAGCTTGTTCGCTTTCGATTCTCCTCTTGCTTTTCGGTACGCCTCCAGTTCTCCTTCGAAGATGAAACGCTTGAGGGAGGACTGGAATATATTTGTACGTTGTCGAAAAATATGTATCACTTGTGGCTAACATAACACTGATTTTTAGAAACGATGTTCAATCGACTATCAGCGTCATGCTCAAAGCCATTTATTTGGGAAAAGTGTGTAACATATTTTGCAGAATGCAGAATGCTGCTTGATTTATATTTTTGTTGTACGTCAAGATACCTCATGATGCGCACTCCCCGGGACCTTCTTCTTCAGCTCCTCCCAGTCTCCGATCGACTTCAAGCTGCGCTCGTTGAGGATCTCCGCGTACCGACGGTGCATGTCGATGCTGAAAATTGGATAACCAAAACAGTTCGCCTGAGTTCACTAAGCGAGTCAGAACGCGAATGAAAAACAATTATTGAAACCCTTCAAAGTATTCACTATTAGTTTATACGGTGCATGTTGATGCTGGAATAGGATCAATTAGTCCTTGGTAATGTTCTGAACTCTAGAAGCTTGTCAAGAAACGATGCTTTCAAGTCATTGACTCACCGCTGGCTCTGAATGAATCTTTGAAGGGAAGACTGATGAGATGCCGAAAGAGGCTTGGCCCGCACCACCAGTCCCTCCTTCTCAGATGAGGAGGAGTGCCCGATGGAGGGCAGGGAGTAGGCGACGAAGGAGGAGGAGTGGGAACGGAGGAGGTCTGGAAATCATCACGTTATTTTTGTTAATATTTTATTGGAAACTCATCAAGAAACAATGCCTGTGGGAACGGATCAGCGTATTTGATATTACTGTGAAACACAAGTAGCTTCAGGCGGAGAATGATCAGGAGCAGCTGGAACCGATGTCACTCACCCATCTGGTTCGAGAAGGGATGGCCGATGTTCGCTGCTCGCACATACAATGTGCCCATCGTTCTTGCTGGAACGGGGAGACTGCTCTGAACGACAGCGCACTCGGCGTAGAACTGAACGGCCTCGGCACCACGTCGGCAGAGGGCCTGAGAAAGGATGGTTGATCTTTGATCTTTGCTCAGTAAAAGGACAGCAGGACTGGCTGTAAAACGATGTTCATAAATGATAGCTCACCCTCAGCGGCAGCGTTGCTGCACCCAGTGGGATCATCGAGTCGGCGTCCCAGGCCTGAATTGCCATGAATTTGAACTCTGGCAACGGAAAGATCCAACTCATGTCTCAGTATTGCAAACAAACCTCAACGACAACTTCTCCTGATGCGAGGAACGTCGCTAGCTCTTCTGATGATGATAGTGAGGCTCTGTCGATGGTGAGCTTGGCCTGAACGATGAATGATTTGTTGAATTTCACAATATCGCTAAAATACTAGGTTTACGAATGCATTGATGCAGCAGACAACTACCGTGAAAAAGTTCACAATCGATATCCCAACCCACCGTAAACCCGGCCGGATACTCTCCCTGGGCGTCCGGCTGCATTCGTCGCAGGATCGAGTCGCGGCCGTCGATCGATAGTCTGCGAAAGAGAAGCGATATCGATTTTAGTTATTTTATCGGACTGGGGCCGAACGCAAATCGAACCAAGCATACTAATTTCGTATTCTGCAAACCGTGAAGCATACTAGAACGCGCGGAGAGTCGCTTACATTTCCGTCGTGATCATCGGGATTCGGAAGAACTGGAAGGTGAAGTAGACACGGACGGGCGGGCGCTCTTGCGTGTTCCTGGAAAGAGAAGGCTAGCTGATCATCAGTCATTTTCCCGTTTGTCACACATTCACTATTAGAACTGAATGATTCAGAAATGGAAACCTCTGAGAAACCGTTGAAATTTAATTCCAAAAAGAGCGTTAATTCACGTTTCCCTAGTTCCAAATGCCTCACCACTTCATCGCCAGCAGCTGCAGCACGATCTCGTTCGTCGCCAGACGGTCGTTCCTCTCGACGGCGACGTCGATCGGTCTGAGATGAGGTATGGAGAACGAGTGATAACCACTGAACGATATTGGAAAGTCACTTTACTGTCAACTACAGACTTAGGAGCATCGATAGTGTTTCACAACATTTTTAAAACTGTGAGTACTGCTAGACACATCGATTCCTTCACATCGCCCTCGATCAACCAAAACTTATTAATTTTTTTGTTGCGTACCTCCCATCCATAGGGTCCACCAGCGTCGGCGCATCGCCGTTACGATCGCGAATAGCACAGAACTGAATTTATTTAATTGTTATATATTCATTTAATTTAAAAGTACCTTCGATGCAGCGAGGAACGCGAGCGAAGATCGCGCAAGTGGTTGTATGCTGCAATGAACAAGTATCACACACTTGCCTTGCAGTTTCGAGCATGAAGCTGTCTGTTCCTGAGGCTCAGAGATCGAAGCTCAAACCTGGGCACTGGCTGTTCGTACACGTCCTCCACCTTCAGGTGCTCCCTGTAGGATGTTACGGCATCAGGCGGTTGCCTATCCCGGTCCCTTTCTGGTCTGGAACGTACGATGATAATTGATTTATCAAATCAGTTTTTAAGGACATAACCGCAGCCAAATTGATGTTAGAGCGCTTCGTTATGTGAAGTAGTCGTTGTGAAACATATGCTAACTGACACTTCGGAAATATTCCTCTCACCTCTCCGGCCGACTCCGCACTGGCTGTCTCTGTCCAGTCTCCCTCCTCGACACCGGCACAAGCTCCTCCTCCTCCTCGATGACCTCCTCGTCGATCTCGACAATCGCCGGCTCCGGTTCTGGCTCCGGCCGCACCACCGGCTTCCTAATCTCCGGTTCTGGTTCTTGATGATTATCCGGTTCTGGCTCTGGAGCTGGTATTCGAGAGGGCGTCTCGTCCGCGAGGTAGAAGTGGAAGGCGAGCGCGAGATCGCGGACGCTGCCGTCCGCGAGTGACGCGTCACGTGCGCGACCGAGCTCCCGAAGAGATTTGAAGCACAGTACCTCGTCAGGGTTGGCGCGAGGGCCGCCTTGAATTTGATAATTTTGCTTGTTCGTTGTCCAGGAAATCCATTGCTAATATAGGATTGTCCAGGAAATCCATTGCTAATATAGGAGAGGGTGTCTATTTCGATTTTATTCACTTCTGAAGTCTATAGATACAAAGGGATAATTAATGCGTTTTCTTGTGAATACTCACAGATTCAATAAACTTCTGTGTGGGTCTTGTTCTAGTAGAATCGTACCTGTCAAGTAGAACATAGTCGGGTCGCTCGAGAATGGCAGAGCAACGCCCCAACCGATCATCACGGACTGAGACTGGGAGACCGTGCCCTGCAAATATAATTTGTTTCATTCTGAGGCTGAGATTACTCCTTCAAACACAGGAATTCGTTCATAATAAAATTCTCACACTATCCTATTCACAGTATCGAAAACACCTTCGGTTTTCGAAAAGTAGAAAATGTCAGTCCTCACTTCATGGAGAGCATCAATCGAGAAGGTAGGCACTCTTTCACTTCGCGTCCGCAGTTTGCCAAACACCTTTCGGTTTGGAAGAAGCTACAAACTTACATCACTACTCCTCACTCCCAACAGGAAGTCGATCGAGAAGACCAGGGCGAATCTCGCATCTCTCACGATTGGAAGAGAGATGCGAGAACGGACCACCAAGGAGTGCGAGGAGGAGGGAGGGCTGGAAGAAATGGAGGTTGAGATGGATGAGAAGGTAAGAAAAAGTGAGAGAGATGATCAGTAGTATTCGATCTTTTGTTTACTGATACTTTGTGAAAAGGGTAGACCTTTGTGTAATTAATGTTCGCAAATGATTTTCTATACTAAACAGATAGGTAGTGCAAGGAGGAGGGAGGACTGGAATCACGATTGGATGAGGAGGTTTTTGAGTTTTGATATTTTTTCGGAGGGCATTCGAGAATCGTTGAGATGGTTCTTCATCTCAATAAGCGATAGTTGTGAAACACAACCGACCACACGGGAAAATGAAATATAATGCCATGAGGTTCTCAGATGTTTCAACCCTTCAAGAGGCCTAAGAAAGTCTGAGAGTCATCCACTCACTTCTGTCCCTTCGCTGAGCTCCTCGCCTTCCGCCGCAGACTCTGCGTTCCAGTCATCAGTTCTTCCTGAGGGGAAATTGAAGTACTTTTTCTTTGTTATCTTTTGTCATCTCCATCTACAAACTCTCGTAAAAAGGATTTACCTGTGGCACGAGGTGCACTGTGAGTGGAGATGAGATGTATGCGAGTCCGTTATGAACGCCGACCTAAAAATTTAAAGAGTTGATGGAATATTGTTCTGTGAGATTCTCGTTTCCTACCGCACCAATATTTAAAGAAGTGCTGTTTGATTCATAAACTAGGAGTGAAACTCAACCGATTCTATTACACTTGATGCTTGAGGGATTGGGTAATTTTGTTAAAATCAGTATAATGTATCACAATAATCTCACCCTCATCCTCCTCTCAATAACCTCCATTCGTTGTCCAGTCTTGAGCTCGTTGGCGCGAAAGGACCAGTCCTGCGAAGAAACAGAGTTTACTCATTCAATATATTATACTTTAACTTACTTTTCATACAACTTATTTTCAACATACAATACTTTTCCAATCAAGTTCCGGATGAGTTTCGCCGAGAACTCTAATAGGGACTTGAACTGACCCTCCATTCGATGTCCCTCGTTGCGTTCACAATAATAATAATAATGATTTCCGCTAAAGATCAAAGAGCAAAACTTAAAGGCCGAACCTGCGTCAGCATCTCCTCCACGATGCTCTCCACACTGTCCTTGCCCGTCTCTCCTCCTCCTAAGGTCAGCCCCACCCCGTCGATGTAGCCCATCACTCGGGCTGCGCCTCGACCTCGAGACAGGCCCTCTGTAATAGAGTATAAAGTAAGAATATGACATCCACGTCAGTTTGCACATTCAATTTTGCGGATCATTCGTTCTGCGATCGAATGGCTGATAGACCTTCGAAAGTAAACGAGCACTCGACGAGCACTCAAAACGAGTGCTCGTTTTCCCACTCATTTTGGTGCTCGTTTTAGATGCGAGTGGGTCTTACGTGCGAAAACGAGTTTTCGAGTGCTCGTCTACGTGTCATTTCGCGAGCACTCGCGTCATTCCTCCCCATGGCGGGTGAACGGAGTGGTCACCCTCCCTCTCATTCTCTCTGATCTCTGTCATTCTGAGCTCCCCCGACCGATCAGCACTCAAAATGAGTGGAGGAATGACGCTCGCGGAAAGCGAGCACTCGTTCTCTAATCGAAAACGAGCACTCGTTTTCGCTCGAGTGCTCGTTTTCGATGGTCTAATGGCTGATAATGCCGTTTGAATATTGGCTAGTCTAGATGCTAACTGGAATGCTTGTAATACATTCATGCAGTGGACCTCTCCCACACATTGTCGAATGAGCAATTGATTGGTGTGAATTGATTATGATAGCTACGACTCACCTCTGCCCACTCCGGGTATCTCGTCATGATCCGAGAACATGCCATACTCAGGAAAGAAGTCGGAGACGGCGGAGAGGGATGGGTGGGCGAGGAGACGGGTCTGAATGGCGCTGTCAATTAATAGTCGACACACTCGTTCTCTGATTGCTTGATGATGCTGTTGAGAATTGAGGATGCTCGATGTAGTACTGTGGGAAATCTCACAAATTCGTATCAACTCGGTTTTCCCACGAGTCTCTCACGAAATCTTTGGAATATCTCTCCAAGAATGGCCAAACTAACCTCCGCCGCTCCCTCCAACCCACTAAACGACGAGAGCGTTTCCCATTAGCGCTAATCTATTCAGGACCACGGATGAAAAGCACTAAGACTGTCTTTCTCACACTTTCCGCAACGATTACTAATGAAAATGAAAGAATATCCCACTTCTGCCGCTCCTTCTAGTCCCGAGAACGATGAGAGCGTCTTCGAGATGAGCAGGAACTTGGGCGAGCCGGGATAGAGTTTCTGCCTGCGAATTTGAGAGATTCTATTAATGCGATAGCATGCGAAGAGTCACTGGCCCGATGGGCAATTGTAGTGAATATGAAGCGGGTGAAGCCTATTCTGTCACCAATTCACATTCTTTACTCACTTTAGTCTCGGAGCGTTCTGGTGCTGTCCGTAGTAGGGCAGACTCCGGACCTGAAATTAGAGTATCACTTCACTTATTTCAATCATCTGATATTTCTACAGAGCTCAACTTTTCACTGTGCCCAACCCAGGTCGATTTGTCCCACTGTCATGCAAACGGGTTCATCGTTAATGAATAGTCCAATTGCTCACCTGCGTGCCCATTTCTAACACACTCCAGGCGACGGAGATGTCGTCGTAGCCGTTGCTAGAATGGGTATCGCGAGTCTATTTTCTCAAATGCATCATCGTCTCAACATCCGCCTACACTTTGTATTTCTGATGCTGGAAATGCACTGAACTTATTCAAACCGCATTTCCACTGTAGGTGAGCTGAGTCTATGGAAAACGTCATTATCAAAGAGAATAACACACCTCGATTTGACCACCTCAAGCACTATGTGCACTGCAGCCGTGATCGGGGCGTGGAAGAAGAATTCCTGCGAATTGATAAATATGCTTTTGATTACTCTTGGGATACATCTGATCGTGGTTCTTGCTCTACCACATATAACACGCATACGCTCAAACACACTCAAGATTCGACTAAGTTTCGATTACGAAATTCTAAAAAGGAAATCAGTTAAGCTTCAGTGCTTGCGTATTATTCATAGGGGACCGAGAAAGATGATTCTGCCCAAGCTCTCGCAATTCAAAATGATGAGTTACCAATCTGATAGATTGCTTTTGTTTTGGGTTGGCACATTATTTGTCATAGGAGAATGTTGTTGAATGCAAATATCGAACCTCCTCGAATATGAGCGTTTTCCTGGTGCAGATCGCGAGAGAGGACTGGTTGTCGCGGCCGAAGAAGTGGTTCCTGCGCAGTTTTCGAGTTTACCCATTGCTCAGGGTTAAAAATCCAAGCAGTTATCTCTAACAGATCTTTCGATAACGGGCTACTTTCCCATCATTCTTTTCTCTGCTGCACAAACAGTTCAAGATCAAAGCAAGTTCAAAGATCAAAGATCACCTCTCTCCATCGTAGAAGTAGCAGTGCACATAGTACGGCTTACCCTCCTCGAGCTGCAAATGGGATGGGTACAACTGCAATCACCCCCGTTATCTCCTATCTACCATCTCTATTAGGAAAGTGCTCTCGGAAAACGGTGAAAATGGACAGCGAGGAGCAAAGTAATAGGGATAGTAGAGAAGAGAAGATAGGAGAGATCAAAGATCAAAGATCACTGACCTCTCTCAACTGAACTTTGCCGACTTCGTACACGAATCCTTCAGAGACGGTGCCCGGCGGGATCGGTCGAGTGAACGGGGAACTCCTCCCATCGAGGAACCTCTGGTACCACGCCTGCCGCTCCTCCATCGACGGGAGAAGCCGGGATGGAGAACCGGGATGGAGAGCCGGGGTTTATCACTGGAAAACCGGGATTGGAGCAGGTCATGGGGAAAGTAGAGTCGAACAAAACTAAACTCGATTAGATGGCAATTCTTAAATTATTCCACCAGACTTGTCAGGCATGAAAAATAACAAGTACAAAATAAACAAGGTCCCTGCCCTACAGCCAGCTAATGCAGGCATGAATGGCAGGTGGTGAAAGAAATTTTGCTCATGTATAACAGCGACGAAGAAGAGATGAATTTGTAGGGTACCGCCTAGACAAGCCCATTTGTAGCCGAACTTCGCCGTTAAATCTAGGCCTCAAGATAGACTGCAATGGCGAGAAAACATCGGCGGCAGGTGGTATATCGTGAGCACACGGGAAGGAAGAGAGATGAGGGATGTAGAGAGGGAGGGAGAGAGAGAGAGAAGGAGAAGAGAGGGGAAGAGGCATACGGTTGCCATGGAGCTTGCATGCCGGCTGGTCAAGAGGAGTGACCGGTGTCTCTCTAGCCCACGTGATCTCTCGTCGGTCAGAGATAATTAGATTGACATGGTGGGATTCCCCTCCTCTACTCGAATCGAGAAAGATGTGAGGACTAATGAAGACAGGAAAGGTGCAGAGTGGCCGACAATCAAACGCCCATTATGCTATTGCTTCATTTAGGATCTACGAGAGAGCGAACCTTGATGAGGAAAGACGAATTGGAAAGGACCACTGATTTTTAGGGTGTTTCACGGGAAACATGTATGACGAAGGGTTATTATCCCGTCAATTCCTTTCTGGCTCAAGCTTCGTCAAATCTATTGTATTAGTGTCTATACTTTTCACTTTTACCATCGTAGTTATTTCAATTCCTTGAACAATTCTGAAGAAGACACCTTGGCGGAAATTGTGTAATGGGATTTTCGCGAAAGTAGGAGGCAGTAGATAGTGCTCTAGAATGATGATTTTTTTTCTCTTTTTCCTGATCGCCACCGGAATACCCAAAGAGAATCGGATCAGTTTGATTTTTTTTTAAACTGAGACATATCACTGCATCACATTCCGACTGGTCTGTCCGAGCATGCAGCTCAGAGTGTGGAAGTGGAAAGAAGAGCACTAGTCCATGGCAACTGGAACGGCCAAATCATTTCACAGTCATCTCACAGTTCGCTAAAGCAGGCCCAACTGCGCGTTGTGTTTCACCGGTGCTTCGAATGCGTTGGGAATGTTCAACCTACGATATTCTACTCGAACTTGTTGCCAAACAACTCATCACTAGTTTCCCTTCCCATCACCGTTCATATCACATCTATTGTACTTGATGACTCACCCCTTTTCTCACTTGTGTGAACAATGGTCGAAAAATCGCATACTCTCCATTTTTTACGATCCCTGTCTGCCCAACTACACTCTCGCTAGCCAGTTTCTTATCACTCATGCATTATAAATGCTTTATCACCTTTACATACCGCGCTTTGCGTGAAACACAATACGGAATATGGGGGGCATCACTAAATACAGAAAGGACGTGCGTGATGGCTAAGGCTTTATACAGTGAAAGCGGGGGTCGGAGAGGGGGATACTTATCGATTATCGATAGGTGGGTGGGGGAGGGGGTAGTGGGGGAATAATTCGTTGAGTGTTGCACAACATAAAATACATCAGTAATCGATTGAGTGGGCGTGGCTTAGGGCGTAGAGCCAATTATCGATTGGTGGGCGGAGCTTAGATCTGCTCGTTAGCAGCGACGGAGCGAATCTTCTCAACGTCGAACTGCTCGAAGTTCTCCCAGGGCTTCTCCCAGAGGACGATCTTGTACAGAGAGCGGTTGCCGCCCGCCTTCAGGGTGCACTTGTCCTGCAACGACGAGGTTTGGATTACTGTAAGCTATCGTATTCCTAATCATCTCATCGACTACCAACCATTTTTCATAGTGACTTGAGCATTTCACTGCATTACTAACGCAACCATGCCAGCACTCATGAATAATTTGAGTAACCGAAATCAGCTAGTAATCAGTTGGCTGAATGAATCATTCATGACTAAAATCAAATAGAATACGCTGACTTCAAATAATCGTGCCTAATGGCCTAGGCTACCGTACGCCGTCACTACCGTAATCGCCCGCTACCTTACCTTGGACAGCTGCGAGGCGGCGACGGTTCCGCGCGGGCACTCCGACTCGCCGACCAGAACCTGCGAATCGATCAATTAATTAATTAACTAATTGCAATCTAATTAATATTAATCATTCAGCACCAGCCTATTGATCATGAAAGGCAGCATGGGCTAACAGTGTGTGCTACAATACAACATGTTACTGTATTATCAATTGATTGGCAAGATACGGTACCTCGTACTCCCAGCGCGTGCCGGCGACGACCTGCGACTTCGCCGAGACCACCTGAAATTACGGTATTGTTAATTGATTATCGATTGGTAAACAATCGACTAGCGTCAACGGAAAAAAAGCAATCTATTTCAGGAGTCAATCGATTCAAATGAATCGGGAGAAACATGTCACTCCATGTCCTTTCAAAATATGATTCACGACGCTATAGCCTCCAGCATAACATGTTTACGCTCTGTTTCTCGATTGCCTTCTGAACGATTAAGTGGACTATGGACTAGTGTTATTTCGAGCGATGTTCTGGCTCCAATTCCGCTTTTTTATTGGCAGGAGAAACTCCAAAAGATACAACCCGCACTGGCCCTAATGATCACTTCCAATGGGTGCAATCAGCTACTTCTAGTGCGATAAACAAGAACATCACTTTCTCGTGACCCCATCACGGCAACACCAAAACCCGCAAAACGGTTCGCCCGGAAAAAAGTGAACTCAGTGAGCGGCAGCAGGGTTTTCCATGCGGGAGGCCTGTCGCGGCAAATCCGCAATTTGCAAAACTACAGTACCCCCAACGTTACGGAAATACGAAAATGACTGTTTGCGCGCTTGGTTTACATATTTTTAATGAATTGTTGGGTAATGCGGCGCTGTGAGAGTCCCACCGTAATTATAGAGCAAAAAACAAGATATAATAAAGCGTCTCTTGTCCGCAGAATCCCCTTGTTTCTGGGGCACCATTCATAAGTCTGACATCCTTGGTTTAAA